>CALYLW010000474.1:0-125000 GCA_944989445.1 Ampullaceana balthica | reverse complement strand
TGCAAAATATAGCTAATAAAATAGCGATATTAAAGAGACGATAAATGAATTAAAGCTATGATAAGAGGAGGTTGGTGTTTTAAAGCCCTCACTTGTCACGTATTATATGATACATAATTTGTATTTAATGTTCAGCCATGTTGTGTTCATAACTTTTCACCATGGGCTTTTTATTTTAATCTTTATATCTGTTTCTTTCAAATAAATAAACCCTGGTTTAAAATATAAATTATTTAGTTTGTATTTAGTAGGGGTGTACCGGATTTCGGCTCCGGCCCCGGCAAATCCGTAATCTGGCAATTTTTACAAATGCGTATCCGGCTCCGACTCCGGCCGGATTTCATTTCATAAATTCGGCAAAAGCCGGATTTAAACATTTTGAATCCGGTACACCCCTAGTATTTATAAACAACATTTTATTTTCTCTTACAATTCACAATTGTATACCGCTAAATTAAAATCATTTAAAGATACATTATAAAAGTGATCCAATTTTTTACAAGTTGCATATTGAAAGATTGACCGAATCAGAACCAATTACGTTATTCTTGGTTTGAATATGAAAAAAAAAGTGACACTTCTTTCATCGACGGTCCGTTGGAGCGTACCACAAAGCCACATTCTGCTACAAACAATTTCTCCTCGCCGCCGACTGACGTAATTATAGTGTACCGGGGACCGCGCCAGATCCGCTCAGACAGGCTTCCACGTCTTCTGATGGTTCCAACTGTGTCCAAGTGCCAACAAGGGCCTCTTGCTCCGTCATTCCAACAGCCCCCTCCCCGACATTCAGGGACTGATACCTGCTGTGCCTTTCCAAACTTTCGAATTCTCTTACCCCCCTCCCCCCCAGACACTTTATTTTGTTTAACCCTCCACTACCCGCAGAAAAAAGAAGAAAAAATAATATTTTTTTAAAGTTAAATATTTAGACTCTTAACTGACATTAAGTTTCAATAAAAAGGAAATAATTTTAAGAATTCTCTTATATATGGGAATGAAAGGCTTTTTATTTTACTGAAGACAACTCGAAAATTCACTGATTACTACGGTTCGGTGATAAAATGTCGAAAGAAAGGGAATCGTTTTTAACCATATCTTTAAGATACTCGGTTTCCTTCATAGATTAGCACAAACTTGTTCTCGATGCTTTTGTTAGAGGCTATGAAGGAAAGAGGTCGTTTGGTCGTGTATCTCTATTGATTCCTGAATACTCCATGGAGACCCCCATTCACTCTTATCAAACTTAAACATCGTCATCGTATTTGCAGACGAGTTTTCGCCATTAAGAGTCAAGCTATAACCCTCGTGACAGTTATCCCCTTACACATCCACCTCGCCCTTACACTATATTTTGGCACTGACATATTTTTCGCCCTTACATCGAGGTCATCACACTTACATTTAGGTCGTCACCAAAACATCCAAGTTATCATACTTACGTCCAAGTTATCATACTTACGTCCAAGTCATCGCTCTTACATTTCAGTCATCCTTACATCTCAGTCATCATCATTACATCTCAGTACATCTCAGTCATCATCCTTACATCTCAGTCATCATCCTTACATCTCAGTCATCATCCTTAAATCTCAGTCATCATCCTTACGTCTCAGTCATCACCCTTATACCTCAGCCATAATGGGCCATAGCTCACATTTCAGTCATCTCCCTTACATATCATCCATCACCCTTTATAATCACCCTTACACCCCTCAGCCGATATTTCCTATCCATCATTGGTCTTGAATCCAAATCCCTTCCCCAGACCCTTATAAAATCCTGTTACCACCCCACTCAATACATCGCGTATGAACAGAGCCAGAAATATCTCTTTTACTTGGAATAACCAACGAAATTATGGGACCAGAAATTATTTCAAATTTCTATGCTTATAAAACATCCGCCAATGAAATGCCCTCTTCACGCTATGCGGCCATCTTGTTTCCATGACCAAGTTGGCTGCTTCCTGTGTGTGTTTGTCACTTGTTGTCACATGTTATCACACGGCGACACGTAAGGTTTGCTTGTCTATAATTATAGCTTGGGCTGCATAATTATGGTTTGAAGTTTTTAACTCCCTTTTTTTACTTTCCCAACTGCAGGGCTTTTGTTATTTGCTTCAGGTGAACTTAACTTTTTTATTTTGAATACAATGGAGTTGTTTGTTAGAATATGTTTTTAGCCTTGCAAAGTTTATCTTCTCTCTTTCTCCCTCTCTCTCTCTCTCTCTCTCTCTCTGTGTGTGTACGTGCGCGCGTGTGTATAATCTCTCCTTATCTGTGTTAATCTGTCTACTCTCTCCATCTGTCTTGCCTGTGTATATTAGTCAGCCCCTCTCTCTCTCTCTCTCCCTTTTTCTGCTTATAATTCTTTTTAGTTATAGTTAAGTTCATTTCTTCCTATCTCTCCCTCCCCCCTCGCTCTCTTTCTTTCTCCCTCATCACTTTTTCTTAGTCTCTCTTTTATTTTTTTTAAATTTTTTTTGTCCTGCACCCATCATTGCTCACCTTTTTATCTTTCGCTTATTCCGCTTCTTTTATTGTTTAAGAAACGGATTCCCAAGTAATAGAGAGTAGCAGTTTACTTTAATGTATTACTGCAGGGCAAGTCACTCTGGCCATTGTATGCTCGGTTATGTCCCATGGGCAGGTAATAAATATCTTTGATATGTGACATTCGATCATCTCCCCGCTCATTGAGGAATCGTTTTCCCGTCTCAGCTGGTTGTCCGGCTGGTCAGTCGAGCTTGTAATTAGTGCAATTCTATTTGACCGCGTGAAGTACACGGACACAGCGGTGGTGGAAGTGGAATTTAGCTTGAACTTGGCTGTGGTTTTGGGGGGGGTGGGGGTGGTGGAGAGAGTCAAGCCTAGCATGGATTTAAATCGTTAATTTATAAAAAATAAAAGTACGACACTCTTTAACTTGAAGATGTTATTTTAAAAAGGAAAATAATTACAACTAGACGCCTCGCGGCGTAGCATACGCCGCAGATTTGCTCATGGAGAGTTCTTTTAACCCTTTAATGCTCTTTTTTAGGGCGACTACGGCGCCGACCTTTTTCAAAAGCACAACTAACTTGTCCTTGTTTGATCAATGGCAAATATTAAACTTTCTGAAATGCACACAAAGTATTTTATATTAGAGGTTGTAGGTTGATGTTATAATTAACCATCATCAAATCCTCTTTTTTACATTGTTCCGTTTTCCAAAATTAAAATATCAGCGAAAACAATGACGTCATATAATTTTTTTTACAGCGCATATTTAATTTGCTCACCTTTTGGTGCATTGGTGCAGTAATTTGGTGCGCTGCTTTCTAAAATTAGTATCTGTTGCACATGCAGCTTCTTGTTGCCTCGCAGGGTCCGACCACGAAGAGAATTATATATATAGATAGATAGTGATGAAAATAATGAGCAGTATCAAAATATCCCTATCGATGATCAGTACCAGGAATAACTTGCCTAATAGTTTAAGGGGTATACATGTAGTTGTGAACTTCCGATCTAAAGAATAGATGCATACAAAAATACAAGTAAATATGTGATGTCATGTCCGAAAATGCTATCGGATCTTTAGAACGATGGGTAATAAGATATGAATGGCGGTAAGATGGACACAACGTAAACTGCAGGATGGGCAGAATAGGATGTTCTTTGTTTAAATCCCTTATATTAACTCCGAAATCTTGCCTCAATGTTGTGGTCTCTGTCGTTCGCGGACAGAAAAACAAAAGTAAAAAATGACACACTTCCCGTGATGCCATCGAGCTGAAATTTTTCACATAGTCTCGTGTCACCTAACGATGCATAGTATCAAAATTTCAGATGAATCGAATGTACCGTAATTAAAGTAATGCATTTTTAGTTTATATCGATATAACTCTATATTGCCGTCTGCTTTGTTTACAATGAAGTGTGACACTTTAAAAAACTTTTGTTTTTACGGGGTTGTTTAATTTTATTTGATGGTTTCCCTTCGACTAGGAGAATAACAATTAATGATACTTTCAGGGGCGGGATGGAGTGGGGAAATATTCTCCGAACTCCGCCCTCCACGAACACTAAAACACGCCCCCCCCCCTTAGAAATAAAGAAAGAAAAGCGCCGCAGGCACTGTATCCGATCACCATCGAGACGACACCGATGGGAAATATGGACAGTGAAACCTGAGACAAGATTAACCCTCTTAAGAGGCGGAGTCCACGTGAATTAGTGCCCCACGCCTGTTTCTTTGATTGACAGATAACCCGACAGGAAGGAGGGACGTTACGGACCATTAACTTTCTCTTTCCGTTTCGCTGACTCGATTTCTCTCTCTCTCTCTCTCTTGCTCTCTCTCTATCTTACCCATGGCGACAGTAACGGCTTGGCTTTATAGTGTATCAACCGGTTTATCCTATGGTCCTAGCAGTGAGATCGCGTGTGTAAGTTTTGTGAAACTGCATTGTTTACTTCACAGTGAATTGGACGTGGTTGATTTTCCCTCAGGTTAACCTGACATTTAAATGTGTTCCGAGATCGTGAGTTACTTACACTTATTTATTTTCCGAGAGTGAATTTAATTTGAGGATCAGTGAATTCATTCCTGAAAGTTTCATCATTGCATTTTCTCCAAGGTAAAAAGATTTAGAGGGGTTCATCATGAGATTTCACCATAGAAGTTTTTTTCCAAAGTCGCCGCCAAAACACACTTTGCCTACATGATCGCAAAAGCACAATTTGCCTGTATAGCCTAAGGTAGCTTTACTCCATCAAAGGATAAGAGCCGTAATCAAATATTATTGAATGGTCTTTCAACTTCTTCGAATTACAACAACAGCGACGGTCTCATGATGGTAATATCTCTCTCTCCCTCCCTCACTCTCTATGTCTCTCTCTCTCACTCTCTCTCTCCATCTCGCTCTCCCTCTTTCTCTCTCTTTCTCCTTTGTTCTCTGGATAGGATTGTAAGGTCATTTGACATAAACAAAACTCAAGGTCCATATGAGTATGTCCAACAACTGTTGTTTTATTATGTAGGGGCAATAACGCAGTGATGAGTATGCGTCCAAACTCGAAACTCTTTAAGATATCTTTGTCTAAAGTGTCGGGAGAGGAAGGTTCCCTTGTAATGATCGAATCAGGTCAAAGGTTATTCTAGTTCATTCACATTACAACTGCAAGGGTGGTGGTGGGTGGAATAAGCAGAATGGGAAAAAATAAAGGAGGGGGTGTTTCGTGTCCAATGTTGGTTTAAGGGGTAAGACTAGGAAAAAAGACGAGGGTGGGAGAAATCAATGAACATATTATTTAGAAGTTCTTACGATGAGCTAAATAATATGTAAGAGTAGTTCATAGGTTTCTTCTTTCCTCAGAATGCAACCTCTAATAATAGAAAATTGTGTTTGGGTCATAGCATGAAATTATTGATAACCAATCCTATTTTGATCAACTGCTCAACTCTTACTACCCATGTCCAACTAACCTTATACTATTCCTGAAGTGATGTGTTTCATTGACATTAGCTTATTACAAAGTGAAGTTTAAGAAGAAAGCTATTAATCTTATCCACGCATCTCTTGAGGTACTTAATGTCTTGTTATGTACATCTATAATGTTATATAACAGACAAAAAAATTGTCTTCACACTTTAAAGTTCATGTCACTGTGACCTCAATACATAGCTCATAGCATCGAGTCCAGTCGTAAAGTAGGCGTGATTTAGTATACCCTACGACTAGTCACTGCATTCTTTGTCGTAACATCAGCGTCTTGTACAACTCAAATCCCGACCCTCTGATATCCACACATCTACCACATTTTAAATGTTATCATAGAAGATTCATTTCCCCATCCCCTTTCAATGTTGAATCGCCCATTTCCCTTTCATCCGTGCATGCTTCCAATCATCCGTGTTTGTGTCTCTGTGTTGATGGGTCCCTTCTAAGAGTCTCATTCTCTGCGACATCCGTTTTACGTCTACCCCCTATCTCTCTAGCCTTTTTAGCGGCTGCTGCTATCAAGATGTCAGAACAGCTTGATTTTTGAGCGAGATCGGAGATAACAGGCGACAATAGCAACCGGGCACGTAGCCATCTTGGTCTGGGAGCGACACCAGCAGATCTTAGCACCATCGTCTCTACGACCAGTTCTAACTAGCACGGGAGCCGCGTCAGCTTTCGCCCCTTCAAACAAGGGTGCAATTCTTTTTCTCTCCCACCACCGCCCCCATGTACATTGTGTTACAAGTCACCCGTATTCCTTTCCATACTGTCACCGCCCCCTCCCCTCCCTCCAAAAACTCTCCTTCATTCGCCTGGTGCGGTTCTCTCCCTGTGTTTTCGCTGAATGTCCTCTGGATTTTATCTGGCTGTCATCTTACAAAGGCCACGCTGTCTGTCGAGGAAATAGAATGGGTAACGCTGAGAACGAGTCTTGGTTGACTTTTGATGGCCTTATATCAAATTGTAACTAGTCTCGGATGGTAAACTGTACTGTAAAATAAATATTTAAACTAAAATAATAATGTTTGTTGGGGAAAATGTTGGGGGAAAAGAGAGGATGTCTGCTGAAATTTCTGACGCACGGAAGACAAGATTAGACAAAGGGGAAGTGGAGATTACATCGTCACGTATGGTGATTCTTAGAGAGGGACGCAACAAGAGACTTAAAGGTAAAATTCATGTTGTGTGTGGTCAAAATATTGTAGTCAGTCAAATCTCGTAGACTTATTCTACGTTAAAAGTGAAAAATTCAAGTTCCATAATCCTCCATGTCCATACACTTTTACAACAATGCACCCCCCCCCTTTTTTTTTCGCGTTCTTCACCTCATGTACATTTTAATAGAATACGTAAAAAATTCTAATTAATTGTGTCTACATTAGTTTGTACATTTCCATACTCTCTGTTGTAAATTTACACATAAAAATAATAAAATGTTTTTGATAAAAAATATTATTTTTAAAATTAGAAATACACAGGAGGCGAAAGACTTTATTTTGAAAGACAACTTAATTAAAATATAAAAGTATCGGCCAAAAGTGTGCTTTTGAACTAAAGTAATTATGATAAAATGTAAATATCCGTAAACCAAAACCAGACGAAAATGAGTGAAACTATCAAATCTTTCAGAATGCGGTTAAACAATATCAAAATTGTATTTGTAAATGTCTGAATTACTTTTACTTGGACAATCTCTACTACACGAACATTATCTAGAGTCTATATCATGTATAAACATCATACAGAGGTTCTCAAACTTTTTCAGTCCTAAAACCTATTTCGCAGCTTAGAATTTTCGCGGGCCTCCTGATGCGGCCTGATTTTGATTCCAAATTACGATAACTTATCCGTAGCCACAGAGTCTATACGACGTGTATCTGAAGTCGACTCATAGTTTAAATTTGTAGTCATGGAATTACGACATTAGATCTTGACAGTCATGTCAACTATTCTAACAATCTACTTGACAATCAAAAGGCTAAATCTAAGTAAAGGCGAAATACATAAACATAACTACTAACATAACGGCTGATATTTAATTTAATATATATATATATATATATATATATATATATATATATATATATATATATATATATATATATATATATATATATATATATAATTCACCAGAACAGGCACAAGACGAGTGCAAATGAGCATGACGAATGACCCTCGCTAGGGTCGGCCAATCACAGTTTATTGTTGGCAAGCTAGAGTGGTGCAGGGTGGGGGCATGTAGCTAACCGCATTGTGGATGTCTCGAAACCAACAATGCGTCGGCGGCACCCCCTCTACAACACCCCCACCCCCGACGTCCACTCGCGTTTTTCTGATTTCTTCGTCCCGTAGTTTGTGTCCGTTCTCCCCACCCCCCCCCCTATTCTTTGCACTATCTATGAGCAAGTCTGCGGCGTATACTACGCCTCGGGTCGTATCTAGAAGAATATATTTCAATAACATTGCTAATTTAATAATAAAAAGTAAGACTATTAGCGGTGGTTTTTACTGCTACAACAGGACAGTTGTAATAGATTCTTTATTCTTATAATATATTACAAATTACGATCTCTTCTTCATATGTTCGCCTGTGTATTATACCAAATAAGTATAAAAAAAAATGATATTTATTTTTCTCAGAAAATCGGAGATAAAAAAGTTTTGAAAATTGACTTTTGAAAGGAGGTAGTCTGTAAGTATATGTTTATGTGCTTCCTCAACAAATATTTAGTGGCCCTCAATAAAAATTATTTTGATGATTAGAGGCGGAACTTAGTATTAAATCATTAAAAATTGAATATGATACATCTTCTTAGCCTCTAGATTTTAGATTCACGAACACTAGCTCATCTGACCAAGCCTCAGTTACTCTATCAAAGTATCTCTATAATATTAATTGATGAATTAAATATTATCAAATTAAATCATTAATGATTAACTTTTAAAACTTTGATATCTTATTTCATTAGTGTAAATAAATCATGAAGTAAAATGCATGATCTCACCGCCTGAGCGGAATACACTATCGCAATGTCAATGTTTTCGCGTCAATTTTCGACTTTTGCGATTGAGTTTAGTATCTATATACACAGAGTCACAAGAAATGATGGGTGAGTTAATTAATCATTATTCGCCTGTTTGCACCATTACTTCGGATAAACCGAATATATCCACTGCATTGCACGTTGCAGCCATTGCGATCTCCCTGTCTAATTGCCATGGCTATAGCTATTTGTATATAAACAGGAGATTTATACTATGTATACTATATTTAAAACTACACAAATTATGGCGTCTTGTTTGATTACTTTTATTATTCCCTGCTGGGTCATGTACGTTTTGTCGAATGTACTTTTAACCAAAAGTGCATGCATAATGGGAATCATAATGGCGTCCCCAGTTTACAACTACAATCCGAGCAGACGCCAATATCAAACGATTCAATTAATTCACGGCTCCATCCACTCTTTGGTCCGCATCTCTCAGTTAAGAACTCCACTTTTTGTAGTTTTTGTCTTTGAAATTACCTGAGCACTTTAAGAATTATCCACGATAATATTATCTGTACGATTAATTTATTCAGACCATGTGAGCGATGTTGTCTGAAATTGTTGGGTGGGGGTTCAAAATTTGGAACATTATCAATGATTATCTTCAATTGTTTTAAACTCCCCCGAAAATTTTAATCTGTGGCGTTATCACTTTTTAGCTCGCAACGATATCTGACGCCGTAGCTACGAACACGACACAAAACTTCAATTTCATACGTGACCCTCGGTCCCTTTGGTTGTGTTGCCCTCGGCGTTCGCTCGGCGCTGATTCCATGTTTTCTTATCGTACTCTCAGGAGTCAATAAAACTGAAATGACGTGGCCACTTAACCCGTAAACTGAATTTGTTTAAAATGCCGTAATACTTTGAAAACTTGACCGTTCAAATTTCTTTTAATGCTTTATTAACAAAAGTCAAAGTTGTAATTAAAAAAAAATGTTTCATAAATTAATATCCCTAACTCTAAATGTTCTGTTTCAAATAAAGTTTTATTTGAGTTAATTTGCTATCTAGGAAGTAATGGCCGTTGTAGTTGGCGTGTTTGTAAATATCCTGTGTTTTACGGTAATTTCATAACGAGTTCCTCTTAACACGATGATTATCAGCAGTGACGTAACAGAGCCGGAAATGTACACACGAACAAGGTGATTTTACTCACCAGTTGAAAAACAACATGGCCGCAGAAATGCGGTGCGCTGCCCACAATAGTCGCATACGCTCACGACGCCTGCTCACCGTTACGTGCACGTGCTGAGAAAACAGGGGCGTGATGCAGGAGTGCACCACCAGTCAATATCGCGGGATTGAGGGCGTCGGTGGGAGAAATAGTTGAGCAGGAGAAATTCGAGAGAGTAACTGACACCCGAGAGAATATGGAAGGACTGTCAGAGAGATGGATTATGTGATGTAGAGAAAGAAATGGGGAGGAATGAAGAAGGAAAGAATGACTTTGAATACGAAGGCGGGTGGGAGAAAAGGAGATGATCAACTTGCATGATAAAAAAGATTTGATTGTAATGTAAAATAAGTCTTACTAACCCGACATTCATTATGCTAAGATTGTTTCAATGTGCAATAACATTGAACTTTGTCATTTGGTGACATAACTTCAGATCACTCTTTAGAAATATATCTCATTGGATTCTATTTGCTGGATGTCCGAGATTTACACATATATGTGTGTACATTAATGTGTGTGTACTAAAGAAAATGAAATGTTTATTGAACATAATAACCCATATATAAGAAAGTCAATGTATCAAGTCTGCCTAACTCTTTAAATGGACTACTTTAAAAGAAAATATTGGATTGGAGGGGTCTTCCTTATCTCTCGAAGAACAATTCTCTTTCTTTTCTATTCTAAATATGAAAGAGAAATATTTATTATTTTTACTCAAGAAAAAAAAATAGAGCTGTTTCTCAGTTCAGATGTAATAATATTTTTAAATATTTTGTTTAAAAGGAGGAATACTTTATTGGAAATGAAAAAGACTACTGCTGTTTTACTGCATATGAATACATATATTTTGGTTCTTTCCTGATCTAAGTCTATTAGCTGAGAAGAATTATTTTCTGCACTTATCGTATATACTCGTTCTGAAGTCGACTTTTTTGACAAAATCTAGGGGAAAAGGTTGGGAGGTCGGCTTACGAGCGGGTCATAGGTGATATCTGCATGTACATTGGACATTAAATATCGGTGTTGTTATTGTAGATCATTAAGGTCCTTTTCTACATTCTACAAGATTCGACTGCTCTACTAGAAGCTATAAAATATTATTAAACATCAGCACTTACCTTACTTATTCATTTTATTTAATTTTGGAATGTTTTAATAAATTGTTTAACAAATTTTGTTTTCAACAACGAATTTTAATGTACGCGCTTTAGCCACAGTTTACCAAAAAACGGTTACTCTAGCCTAACAAAGAGCACAAAGACAAAGATAGGTAGTACAAAGTTAACAAACTTAATGACCGATTTAGCTTGTAGTTTTTAAAAAATGTGTACCATTTTGTTTAAGATGTCCTATTATTTTTGGGGAGTTGGCTTACGAGCGGGTTACACACTTTAATACTTTTCTCTTCCACAAGAGGGGGGGGGTAGGCTTATGAACGAATGGGCTACAGAGCGAGTATATACGGTAATTTCTGTTACATTGAAGGCTAATTGTGTGCACCAAGGACAAGTCTACTTCCTATGTATGTCGGAGAACGTAGCCCACTTTATTTTACCAAAAGGAGACAATTGGGGGAGGTTGGTTTTTTTAAAGTCAATATAGCGTGATCGGCACTTTGAGCGCGTGCTTTGATGAGGAAAAGAGACCTGTGACTTTTAATTAATAATTTTTTTACTTTCTAATCCTGCCGAGATTTGTCGAGTGTCACTCATGTGGTGAAGTGTGGTAATCGATTTCACTGTTGGTGCCTCTGTGGAGAGGGACTCGATATTTTTTACTGTAATATTTGTTTTGTTATTGTTGGATATTTTTTTACTTTGTATGTGGAGGGTAGCATTTGTATTTTATTTTTTAATTGTTATTTTGCTTGCATATTTTTAAAGTTATATTTTCATATGATATTCATTTTTTAAAAAAAGTTTTTAAAATAGTTCCTTGTTTGTAGTCGCTCTTTTAGATTTTTATTAATTTTTTTTAAACGATGGTTTTATTTGTTTAGTCAGACTTTTCTACCATTCATGCCACTCTGAAACACCTGCAGGCCACTCTGAAACACCTGCAGGCCACTCTGAAACACCTGCAGGCAAATCTGGAACACCTGCAGGCCACTCTGAAACATCTGCAGTCCACTCTGGAACACCTGCAGGCAACTCTGAAACACCTGCAGGCCACTCTGAAACATCTGCAGGCCACACTGAAACACCTGCAGGCCACCCTGAATTACCTGCAGGCTACTCTAAAACACCTGCAGGCCAATCTGGAACACCTGCAGGCCACTCTGAAACACCTGCAAGCCACTCTGAAACACCTGCAGGCCACTCTGAAACACCTGCAGGCCACTGAAACACCTGCAGACCACTCTGAAACACCTGCAGGCCACTCTGAAACACCTGCAGGCCACTCTGAAACATCTGCAGTCCACTCTGAAACACATGCTGGCCACTCTGAAACACCTGCAGGTTGAAATAAAAAATGTATTATCTTTATTATCATTATAAGTATTATTATTATTATTTTGGAGGCAGCTGTGAGGTGCTTGAGGGGGGAGGTGGTGGAGGAGATATCGATGTCCATAATGACATGATTTTTATAGATCGGAATTTGTGAAGTTTATTTGGTTGGCGCTTATGTGGTCAAAGGTGCTAATGTGGAAAGATGTCATAGGTGCTAATGTGGAAAGATGTCAAAGGTGCTAATGTGGAAAGATGTCAAAGGTGCTAATGTGGAAAGATGTCAAAGGTTCTAATGTGGAAAGATGTCAAAAGTGCAAATGTGGAAAGATGTCAAAGGTGCTAATGTGGAAAGATGTCAAAGGTGCTAATGTGGAAAGATGTCAAAGGTGCACATGTGTTGGAAAGGATTGTATAAATAATAAGTATGGGATACTTGCATGGAAGAGTTACCTTTGTGGGAAATCTAAATGTAGGTATTGAGAAAATATCCCGATTTATTGTGCGAACTTTAAGTGCAAATATGTAGTGGTGTGTGCAGGAAGAACCCTTGTGTGTGAGAAGAACTTGTTCTTAGTGAGCTACGTCACACTCGTGAGGGGTGAATATTGCACTCAATAGTTGGGTGAGCTACGTCACACTGTGAGGTAAATATAGCACTCAGTACTTCGGTGAGCTACGTCACACTCGTGCGGGGTGAATATAGCACTCAGTACTTGGTTGAGCTACGTCACACACGTGTGGGTTAAATATAGCCCTAAGTACTTGGGTGAGCTACGCCGCACCTGTGTGTGTATTGGGGGGGGGGTGTAGATCACTCGGTGCTTGTCTGCAAACAGTGAGAATCTGACTTGAAAACAATAACCCTGGATCGCCGTGTAACCAGTCAATACCTGACCGGCTTAACGGCTAAT
Source organism: Ampullaceana balthica (assembly GCA_944989445.1). Classification (NCBI taxonomy): domain Eukaryota; kingdom Metazoa; phylum Mollusca; class Gastropoda; family Lymnaeidae; genus Ampullaceana; species Ampullaceana balthica. The sequence goes on along the minus strand of CALYLW010000474.1, from coordinate 111,915 downwards.
TACCTGCATTCTTGCAACGATATCATCAGCACTTGTCAGTAATAAGCCCCCCAACACAGAATTTGCATTGCGTCCCCGTCGCGAGGCTGAAAGCTCGTCTACTGTCAAAGCGCGGCGAAATACGCTACGTCCCTCTTAAATGAAAGAAGAACGATGTCCTAGTTTCGCTCTTGTTGTGCAAGTTAAAATAACTTTTCGGTCTTTGAATATTACAGATATAATAAAAAGAGGATTGTTTTTTCAGGATATGGCTAGAGTTAAGAGCTGAGATATTGTTTTTAATTTTTTATTTATTTTTTATTTTTTAAAATATTTTTCATTCAATGAAAATTTGTCGCCGTGTTGATTTTTTGCCAAAACTACAAAATGTGTGGAGAGTTAAAAAGCAAACTCGATTGAAGTCTTTTTCTTTATTTGAAAAATAACATGGTGGAAAAAGTGTGTGTTAGGGGTGGGGGGCTAATGGACGATGGGACACTGAGAAACGCTTTGCACTATAGTTCTAGCATTATGGCAGTTATGGTATTAATTTTAAAATTTTTTTTAATGACTATTCCTTTTTTATCAATAATATATTTCCCTTGGTTTTGGATTTACCACGTAATAACGCATATGACAGTCGTTATTCTCTTAATTATTCCATCTAACAGCGGTGTTGGTCATTTGTTGTTATTGTTGTTTATTGTGGGGAGCGGGTTTGGGGGGTTTGAAGTGGGGGAGGAGATTTGAGTGTCGAGGTGACACCAAGGCGCTCAATAAACCATTATGACATATTCGGGGCTGTAAAATAGAAGTATAAAAAAAATAAAAATAAAAATCACCAGCGTGAAAGGAAAGAGATTTTCCTGAAATGCGACGCCAGTAATCTCCCTTGTCATTTAAAAAACAATAATTTAAAAAAATATTTACCGGTTTTTCATTTTGAAGTTAATAGAGAAAATATTGTACGTTTGTGTGCTTGTGTGTGTGGGGGGGGGGCTATGGCGGATTAAGGGGGAGTGAACGGGCTAAAGCCAGGGGACCCCGATGATTTAGGGCCCCAAAACTTAGCATATTTTATAATAAATGTGGACAAATGTATACATGAATTGCTGAAAATATGATAAATTAATAAAATCTTATCTATTAAAATGATCTCTTTTCCCACATGATAGTCTTAGCAGTCAAAACACCTGATTTGATTGGCTCAATAACAGAAATTATTAAAAAATATTATATATATATTTTAAATTGACAACCCCAAATGAGCTCTCGTCACCTAATGTGAAGTACTAAGGCTTATGGTGCAAGCGGGTTGTGAATTTTTTTTTCATGTGTTTTTTAATTTTATAAATTGTCTTTTACACTCAATTTTAGGATACCGCCAAAAAGTTATTTCTTCGAATTCGGGTTTTTCATGAATAATCATTTTGGGTGAATATTTACAAGTTACAGTCTTATATTAGCTGCTAGCAATCATTTTATCTAAAGGTACACTGGCTGGATAGGGCCCCAGTTTGAATTGCAGCCTGGGGCCCCGTGCAGTCTTAATCCGCCCCTGGGGGGGGGGCGTGTGGTTTACAAGTCGCGTTACTGCAAATTATTAACTTATTTGGGAGTTGATTCAGACAAAGGGAAATTACATTCGAGGGGATTAAATTTGAAGAAGGGGAAATTAGCACACGGAAGTTAATTTGAAGGCGTTTATTGAGATATCTTATTATGTGTGCACAGGAATCGGCAGAGTTAACATTTATTGTTTTTGTACATTTTTTCTTATATTAGACTTATTAGTTGACTTAGCAAATTAATCTTTTCAAAATGAGAAATTGCCTGGTCTCTTTATAATTGCTGTTGTTTATTTATTTCATAAAAGTTATATACATTATATTAAAATGTTATAGTTTAAACCACATTTGGAATTTTTTTAAAGTTGTTTTTCTGTTAACTGAAACCAATTGCTTTTTTTAAGAAATGGGAAAATTTCACATCATACTGATAACCAGACGTGATATTTTGGGTACCGTCTACTCCAGTAAAGTGTGTGCTAAAATGAATGACTGGTTAAACCTTCGCTTTCAAATAAATCTATACTAATCAATGTCCTCATATCTTAGACTCTGTGTGAAATCTATACAAAAATAATGGGTAGGAAAGGAACCAATGCTACAACAAGGTTTGACATAACGTGGCTCTGCTCTGACACCAACTATAGTCTACAAGTCATTCGACGTGAAGGGGGAAGAAACGTCAATTTTGTCATAACATTCCCAAGGTACCGGTACATCCCTTTGTGTCACTCTCTAATGGGATAAATTTATTTATATCATCATATAAAATGAAAAAGTAAAGAATTTACAATGTCTATTTATTAAATTAGCAAAATATTGCTTTTTTCCCCACGTCAATGTCATCTTGGACATTTCAAATATGCCGTGAATCCAAAATTTGGCGCTAAATCAAGAAAATTTTCTCTAACCCTAACTCTTATCATAGCCCTAACATATATATTAACTTTAACTCTAACTCTAAACCTAACTCTTAAACTAACCTATTAATTAAAACTCTGATGTAATCATATATATACCTTAAGTCTAAACCTGTGATATTATCCCTAACTCGACCGACCACCCTATGGCTTGTTGGCAGCATTCCTCATCATTTCATTAATGACAGATAGACTCTTGCAAATGTAAAAAGAAAGATGAAACAAAAATGGAATAGCCTCTCCTCGACGCACAGTTTTTATAATGATCCAATAAAAGCATCACGCACGCGGTCGTGAGAGGACTCTTCCATGTAGCAGTAAAACGTGCCAGCAATCTTGGATCGAGGTCGGTTTAGAGCTCCACTCACTATTGGTTTCCCAGGGTTATTTGGTTTGTTTCAGGGACAAAGTCAGAAAAGAAAAATCAATGTTTCTTTCATTTATTTTAATGAAGTGACGTCTGCTCGGGGGGATTGAATTTCATATTCGATTTTATTATTTTTAAAAAATCTAACGTTTAAAAAAAAATCCAATATTATTTTTATGATCATTCAAGTTGGTATAATAACCAAAAAAAATCAACGGGTTTAGGGGCGAGTGGAGGGGCAGCGTTATCTAATGCGATTTACAATGCTCCGTAAGCGGCCCAGTGTTATTTTCATATCTGCTGTGTTAGGTGAGACCGCAGTTATCTCGGGGTAAAACAATATCCAAGTGGGCAGAAAACAAAAGACTTGGAAGGAAGGAGATCGCCGAGAAGGAAAACCCAGTTTGAAAGAGAGAAAAACGTAAGAAGGGGGGAAAAACTATTGTCATTTTGATTTTCTAATGTACGAGATTTTCCTTGCCATGGTGGGGCTGAAAAGAGCAGTTGTGTGCTGTTTCCCCTGCCACTCGATGCAACGCCAATCTGGCCGAATTCATCTTGTGGGGAAGAAATTTAGGAGAAAACGGATATCTTTTTAACGCGACTATTCCCCCTCGGACTCGTAAAACAAAGCCTCGATGGCGAGATGAAAACTGACTGACAGAAAGCGCGCCGCGTAAAAGGTTTTCGATGCAAGTCATCGGAAACCACATGGAATGTGCGGCGGAGTGGCGGGAGAAAAACGTCTCGTGGAAGTGGTTTTAGGAGCCCCGGTTGCAGAGTGGGGCGATTGCCATGATGATGTACGGACCGGAAGAGCAATCCGTTAAAGGCAGAGGCCAAGGTCGCTAACTCGTATTCACTTCCTTTCTCAGGGAAATATGTTTTTCTTTTTTTTTCTATCTTTAAATAGCATTGAATAAGCGTCCGTTATCGTGTGTCACGTGCATTAATGACCTAGGGTTACATAGCACTGGTGGTTCTGTACACGATATTGTATATTTACAAATAGGTATACCTGACTTTGTATTAGAGACTTGGTACACAATCTTTTGCTCTATGAATGACATTTGGATACATGGTAAATTTAGTTTTGTACAGACTATTAGCATTGATTTATGCACTAACATGTATTGAACATGAATGAAGATTTGTATTTGACCATGTATAATGTGCATGGTTTGGTTCTGTGTTATGTACATGGCTTGGTACTGTGTTATTTACATGGCTTCGTACTGTGTTATGTACATGGCTTGGTACTGTGTTATGTGCATGGCTTGGTACTGTGTTATTTATGTACATGCATGGCTTGGTACTGTGTTATGTACATGGCTTGGTACTGTATTATGTACATGGCTTGGTACTGTGTTATGTACATGGCTTGGTACTGTGTTATGTACATAGCTTGGTACTGTGTTATGTACATGGCTTGGTACTGTGTTATGTACATGGCTTGGTACTGTGTTATGTACATGGCTTGGTACTGTGTTATGTACATGGCTTGGTACTGTGCTATGTACATGGCTTGGTACTGTGTTATGTACATGGCTTAGTACTGTGCTATATACATGGCTTGGTACTGTGTTATGTACATGGCTTGGTACTGTGCTATGTACATGGCTTGGTACTGTGTTATGTACATGGCTTGGTACTGTGCTATGTACATGGCTTGGTACTGTGTTATGTACATGGCTTGGTACTGTGTTATGTACATGGCTTGGTACTGTGCTATGTACATGGCTTGGTACTGTGTTATGTACATGGCTTGGTACTGTGCTATGTACATGGCTTGGTACTGTGTTATGTACAAGGCCTGGTGACATATACCTGTTCTGGTACGTTGTTTACAACACTAAACGTTTTCTTATACGATCTGCAATTTGTTCTTGAAATGGAAATATGTAGTTGACTTTTATGTTACATCAAGACCTGTAACGTGAATAGAGTACTATGTAAATGACTTGGTAATATGTTCATGGCCTGATAACTGATACTCTATACCTGACCTCATACTCATAACGATTAGTCCTAATCTACATACACTGAGAGTTGATGTTATAATTATTGAACAGGGTATATTATAGGGTAAGCCTGAAAAAGATGCCAAACAATAATGAACGTATCTGGAAAAGGCTTACTATTTTACTATGTTACTATGTTACTATGTTACTATGTTCAATGCAGTATGAGCATTCGGTCTTGATCATGGACGTATAACAGCACATTAGAAACAAGAATCATCATCATCGATGTGAGGTTTTTTTTTGGAAGGGGAAAAATATCGTGAATGTCACGTGGTTGCTTTCCTTGTTTTGAGTTGTCCACTGCTTCATGCCCATAATTGTTTTACTTATTCATTCTCCTACATCTAATTGCAGCCCAACCCCCTGTTTCCTTTTATAAATTTTTTTAAAAAATAAACTAAATTGTATTATTATTAATATCATCGGAAATATCCAGTTGCACAGCGCTTGGTGCCTTGCCAGGAACCAAGGCAAGATGAGTATGAATCGCCCTTGTCATAAGGTTTGCGTTGTGAAAATATTCTCCCGCCCTTGAAAATACCATGACGGGTGTCGCCCAGGGTATAAATTTTTTTCATTCATCGAAATTTGGGGCCCCTAAGAGTTTTTGAAACCGCGGGGCAACCACCCTCACAGACCCTCCCACGCTACTCCATTGTATTGTTGAATATGGGATATTTATTTGTACATTTTTTGCGCTAAAAGGATATTGAAAAGACTTTTATTTTCAAATTGCAAATGATCGAGATATTAACTACTTATTTAAATTAAATTTGAACAATGTTTTTAAGGCCATGAGTTCCAAATTATATCAAAAGTAGCTGACCCGAGGCGTAGCATACGCCGCTAATGATTTAGTGACGGGTGAAGACATCCTGAAAGATACAGTTATCAAAATGGGGTGGGTTTGGGCAAATGACTGTGAGTGAATGAAAAGAAGGAACTCAGGAGAGAGCCTACGCCGCAGACTTGCTCATCATAGAAAATGCAAAGAACGGTTTGGGGGAAGGGGGGAGAGTACAGACACAAAATAAGCAGCACTAAGTAAATAAAAAATAGCGAGTAAACGTAAAGACATGCACATTGAGAATTGAGGTTGTTGTTACCCGCCTCCCAATTATTAACCGACGTTCACCAGCGTTGTTTTGATTTCTTCGTGATGTAGTTTGTGTCCGTTCTTTCTCCACTCTTTTTGCACTCTCCATGAGCAAGTCTGCGGCGTATGCTACCGTGCGGGGCGTCTAGTTTCATAATAATTATAATTCCTCAAATTCTATTTTTACATCGTTCCCTTTTCAAAAATTAAAATATAAGCTAAAACAATGACGTCATATAATATTATATACAAAATCGATCTCAGCGCCACCTAACAACACTTACATCCATACAGACAACGGGAACAAATATTCATAATTAACATAATTAACTTATCCGTGTTTGATAAATACGAAATATTAAACTTGCTGAAATGTACACAAAATATTTCATAATAATTATAAATCCTTAAATCCTATTTTTACATCGTTCCCTTTTCAAAAATTAAAATATACGCTAAAACAATGACGTCATATAATATTTTTATACAAAATCGATCGCAGCGCCACCTAACAGTTTTATAATTACATCCATACATACATACAGACAACGGGAATTATGTATATTGATATCACATTGATTAACGGCATTATCTACGAGAGGTGGTCTGAAGGGTGCTAGTAGAATAGGGGATTCACCCCAGGCCTCACGCCATGGGGACCTTGTGCCCTAGGTGGAGATTCTTTACTTCTGTCAGCCCCCCTCCCATCTGAGGCTCGTCCAAGATCTCGCGTACAGCTACAGTCGTTTCTGTCTCTAGTCTAGGAATACTTTTAATATGAGTTATATTATATATGTCATACTATGACTATGACCACGTTTCCACTGGCGTAGCTGATGATATGCATTTAGAAACTTAAACAGTCACTACTATGTATTTTAAAAGAACGCGGGTTTGTACTTTTCCTTATTTAAAGGTTAAAGTGTTGAAACTTGTTTAATGACCACTGCTACTACGTCGTCTACATAAATAACATAACCGTTGATAGTTTAAATTTGAATCTCAAAAGCCAAAATTTAAGCTTACAACAAAGTAAACTATTTAAATGAGTAGTTTCTATTATACATATGAATAGATATACGTCATTTTTTGTACAACAAACCAAAAGAAGGAAGGTTAATTTTACTTCTTGGCACTCATTGCGCTCTTCTTAGTGTTGGCAGATATGGCGGACACAGCGCTTAACCTCCCCGATACCGCTTAACAAGGCACCTCGCTATTGGCCGGGAGCTGACAGTGGGCGTAGGCGATGGCTAAGCCGCTCCCCTCACGTTCTCAATGTGGCGGGAAACCGAGCGAGTAGGGTGGTTGGAGTCTAATCCAATTGACAGCCAATGGCACTTCGCTTGGCATGTGCCGTGATCACACGTGCGTCTCACCCCCCCCTCCACTCACTCCCCTCCACTCCCACCCTCTCATATTTACCCGAGCGTTCGAGTGAGTGGCTGAAGTCTGTACATCGCCCTCACGACACCGTTTTCAACTGTGTAGTGTTGTCTGATCACCTCGCTACTTTATTTCACGTGAGCATATAGAGTATAGAGAGTTCGTTGACGAGGTACAAGAGACGAGAGATAAGCCAGACAAGCTTTATTTAACAGCCTGCTTTGTTATGGTTGTGCGTGTGGCGGGGGGGGGGTGATGAAGTTTTCATTTTTTTAAAGCGTGTGTTTGTGTGTGTGTGTGTGTGTGTGTGTGTGTGTGTGTGTGTGTGTGTGTGTGTGTGTGTGTGGGTGGGTAGGTGGGAGGGGGTGATTTGAAAAAATACACCATTTTGAGCCTCATAATTTGATGCAGAATTCGACAATGGAATCACCAACAACGAAGTCGAAAGCCTACCGCCGAAAGACGAAATATTCGTTTTAAATCGTATGAAATGAGCTTTCATACCATACCGACTACATGTTACGCGGCAGGTGAAGCTTTATTTTTGTATTTATTTGAATTAGAATTATTACATGAAAACTTAAACTAACACTTATATTCAGTACTTCATTTATCTTTAAATTAAAAGAGAAAAAATTCTAAAGCTCATTCTCATTTACCCGTAAAAATTTTGAATCCAGTATCAATATACATAATTCCCGTTGTCTGTATGTATGGATGTAACTAGGTGGCGCTGCGAAATGTGTAATGCTGTAAGGTGGCGTTGCGATCGATTTTGTTTTATAGTGCTGCACAAAAAATAACCCTTTTCAAACGTTCCGCATACAATTGTTCAATATGATAATAAATTAATCAAATAAAAATAAATACAATAAATGAAACTTCTGTATTACGTTATTTTTTAAAATGATGTGTATTTATTTTGAAAATTTCCATCATTTTTGACAGGTGATACACTAGTATTATTATAGTTTTAGTACTCATCCAAATGTCAGCAATTACATTATGTTTAATTTTATTCAAGTTTAAAAGAAAGTTAGCTTTCATTGTAGAAAATGTTGCTAATTGTTACAACGATGTCAACAGTTGTAACTACATGGTGGGGCGCTGTAACTACATGGTGGGGCGCTGTAACTACATGGTGGGGCGCTGTAACTACATGGTGGGGCGCTGTAACTACATGGTGGGGCGCTGTAACTACATTGTGGGGCGCTGTGACTACATGGTGGGGCGCTGTAACTACATGGTGGGGCGCTGTAACTACATGGTGGGGCATTTTAACTACATAGTGGGGCGCTGTAACTACATGGTGGGGCGCTGTAACTACATGGTGGGGCGCTGTAACTACATGGTGGGGCGCTGTACCAACATGCTCTGGTGCCGTAACAACATCACAGGGCTAATATATGTAAAACATTGTAACGTGGCATGGCGCTGTAACAACATGGTAGGGCGCTATTATAGATTTAGATGTAATAAAATGTTACCACATCAACACCACCACCCTCCCCCACACAGTTCTGTATTTGACCTTACTGTTAAGCTACTTCCGTCATGCGCAAGTCCCATGCCGTCATGACAATATTACCCTTGTCAGTCTACTCGAGCTTCCTTATAGACCTTTGGAGTTGTGGTGACTGTCACGTGAGTCGTTGGTTCCACCCAACCAGTTCAATCTTCTCATGCCTTCCTTCCCTCCCCCAAACACGGGACTTTAACGATGTGACGACACGTGCGGGTCATACCTCCTTGCCCATCCATTCTTTTCTTGTCCCCCACCGCCATCCCCGGCCCCCAGGTCGGTCTTCTGTCATGTGGACCGGCTACCTTACGTCTGCCGGGTTTAATGACTTGACTTTCTCGTGACAATGACCCGGTGCACCTAACGTCAGGTGAGAAGGGAAACGGGGCACCCAACGTCAAGTGAGGGAGAAATCGCCCCGGGAACTCACGCAAAGACATGCGTCACCACCATCACCACCGTCACAACAGCCAATCTGTGTGTTGATTTCACTTGGTTCCCACGCATCTCTCTTCCCTTCCACCTCCCCAAATCTATAACTATAACAGACAGTAAGATTCAGGCATACGTCATTCTACACCCTTATTCTGGCCCCACCTCACCCATTGATAAACAATAATAATAAAATAAATGATATAAAATAATATTATAAAAATATACTGTTAACATTAGACTGCCCACTACTGGAAGCCGCTCAACAGTTTTGCCAAGTTTTGATAGCAAGATAATGTGATGAATGCTGCAGTTTTCTTTTAAAAGTTTATGCATGTCATAAAAGTCAACTAATAAATGCGATGCCATGATCATTTTTTAAATTTGTTTTTATTTTAAAAAGTTTTTTTTTAATTCAATTGTATTGTTTTTTTTAAAACAAAATTAAAGAAACTTTATATTTATTCAATTCATTGAAATATTTGAATTACAATTTACCTTAACCTTTTTGTGTAGTAGTCGCATGTACCTCTCCTCATTGCCTTACTTCCTCTTATATACACATTATAAAAACTTGTATTTTAGACCTTTCTCCCCATAAACCTAGATACTCATTCTCTGTCGAACAGCAAGGCAACACCGGGCATCCTACGTCTGCCAGGTTTAATGACTTGACCTTCTCCTGCCGCCCCGAGACCAAGACCCGGTGCTCCGTTAAGTAACAAGATGACTTTGTAAGTCTGAGTAAAACTCGCAGTTGGAGTGACTTACTCGAAGTCAGCTCACTCACCCCTCTCACACCCCCCCCCTTTTTTTTCAAGGCTGTGAAATGGACTCCGTGACGTCACGCAGTCTGTACAGACCTGCCAGTTTACGGTCGAGTTTGATGACCTCAAGAGGGTGCAGCACAAGCCTCCCAATAAGAGTCAGATTCTTCTCTTTGTCTCGGCGAGTGTACTAAAAGTGTCGCAGGACTGTACCACCGTCTTATTGTCCATATTTGCATATTTTATCGTCATGGCAGAACCTAACAAGCACTCGAGTGTCATCAAGATAGGGTTTGGATAGAGTCGTGGAGTTACCTGGCATAAATGTTGATACATTGGTCGATAACACTGTTCATTAGCTCATTGGTGTTTCTGGATTTATGGAACTTTGTCACCCTAATTAACGGGATATCTCTAGTTAACTTCGTAATGTTATTTGCCTATGATTAGAGTTTAGATAGATGAGGGGCGTTGGATCTAGCCCACGTTAAAGCCACAATAAAAATGTTGATGAATGACTATTGCTTAAAAAAAAGAAAGTCCTCCGCTGACCTGGAGAGGAGATAGGCGCCGCCAAGGTATACCAAGTCCCGAGAAAGTTCTAATGGAAACCCCCTACGACCACGAGGTTATGGGACACAAAAAAAGTTTAAAGTAAGGTTCGGCGTAACCGGGAGTGGGGATATTCTTATGTGTTTGTGCACACGCGCCTTTGTGTAGGTTGGGGAATAGTCCACGTAAACATTAGTCTTGTCTTAAAGATAACAAGAGAGTGGAAAGGGGAGGGCCATACGCTTGCATTGTGCACTAAAGGGAGGGGGTGGGTGGGCGTGTGTAGGTTAGAGCCGAGATCTTGGGGGCGGTAATTGTTAGTCTGACAAAAAATTATTGATCTCAACAACAGCCCTCACAGCAATGGACGAGGCGAGAGAGAACAAGAAGGTAGACGGGGTGGGGGTCGGGGTGTGGAGGGGGTGAGACCGTGATATTAGGGACATTTACCGCTGGCGGCACGGTACCAGGTCCGCCACACGGCGAGCTCAACGGTTTGTGACGGAAGCAGCGAGCGGGGCTGTTATATTATTGAGTACCGAAAAAAAAATGCAAACGATTGTTTGATATAAATAGTTGCTCGGAATCAACCGGAGTAGCAGCAGACGTGTAATCAATTCAGAGGACAGCATACGTCCTTTTTATGTTTTTTAAATGGATGTGACGTTTAAAAAATGTTATTAAAGATTTCGTGAGGAGATGTACACGTAAAAAGGGGAAAGAACTGTGTGCGATCAGGGGGGGGGGCGGGGTATCTCGTAGATGTTTCCGTTGACGGGGTCAAAGTGCCGGTTAGAAACGAAACGGTTTGTGTAGAGTATAGAGTTTTGAAAGTTGTGTTGTTTTTTTTACCATTTGACGTGGTTCTCGCGTGAGTTGTTTTATTGAATTGTAGCTTTTCCTCCATTGGATCTGTTTTTACAGAGTTCGCGTGTGATTATCATAATACATTAACATTGCTAACAACGAGCTCAATGAGATTAGTCTAATTAATGTTCATTGTTTTACCGCTCACGTGTTCTTAGTTGTACCAGTATAACAGTGGTAAGCGGTTGCCTATGCCCACGGGTAAGTGGTCAGTCTTTGATGATGTTTAGTGCCGGGTGTTGTCCAGCATAATCCGTTGAAGCTGTTCAGGTGGTGATTCCAACAGAAATTGGTTTCATGTTAGTGCTGTCAAATTATGTCTAAAAGCCGCAGTGTTATTGCTGTCAAATTATGTCTAAAAGCCGCAGTGTTATTGTTGGCAAATTATGTTATAAGAGCAGCAGTGTTAGTGCTGTCAAGCTATGTATATATAAGAGCCGCAGTGTTAGTGCTGTCAAGTTATATATTAATATAAGAGCCGCAGTATTTTAAAATTCCATTAAAACGCATGTCAAACTTCGTGTGTGATTATGTGTGTAGTTATGCGTGTGTTGAAGTTTTGCTTGTGGCCATGAATGTAAATCTGGAAAGCTGTTAGTTCCCATCAACATTGTAGCTTGCTCCTTGCACTCAATCCCAATCACCGATTGACTGGACGCTACAGAGTACACCCACTACTCTCTACACCTATCATCGACGAATAACTGGTCACTATGACCCGATCGCAATCACTTTATTAACTTTATTCATTTTATGTAATCGACAAGTATCTGGTAACACGTGAATTAAAACATCTAAAATATAATGCATGATTACAACGGCATTTTACTGTGAACGTAAAAACATTAATATTATAATAAATAATGTTATAATTATTCGCAAGAAATTTTACATTTTAAAGAGCAGTATCGAAAATTAAAACAGTGAGCATCATATTCAAAATATTCCGGTAAATAAAATTGCATCACTAAATTTATTCAAAAATATGGTATATCAATATACAATACAGATATGAAAAAGTACAATTTAAACATCTCAAATTTTATTCCAATATTTATTTTGGCTTGAGATGCTATTTCTTTCTTTCTTTCTTTCTTTCTTTCTTTCTTTCTTTCTTTCTTTCTTTCTTTCTTTCTTTCTTTCTTTCTTTCTTTCTTTCTTTCTTTCTTTCTTTCTTTCTTTCTTTCTTTCTTTCTTTCTTTCTTTCTTCCTTCTTTTCTTTCTTTCTTTCTTTCTTTCTTTCTTTCTTTCTTTCTTTCTTTCTTTCTTTCTTTCTTTCTTTCTTTTTCTTTCTTTTCTTTCTTTCTTTCTTTCTTTCTTTCTTTCTTTCTTTCTTTCTTTCTTTCTTTCTTTCTATCTTTCTTTCTTTCTTTCTATCTTTCTATCTTTCTTTCTTTCTTTCTTTCTTTCTTTCTTTCTTTCTTTCTTTCTTTCTTTCTCTCTCTCTCCATTTCTTTTCTTCTTCGTCTCCTTCAAAACGTGACAAATGAATGGATGTTGAGATAAGGCTAAGGACAACATTTATTCGTTGACATTTGCTGTTGCTGATGTTATTGTTTGTTCGCCAGTGAAGTAAGCATCACTGAAATGACATTCCATCTTGTTGAGTAGGACAAATACACACCTCGAAGATAAGAAAACCTTTGCCTACCCCCACTGTTTCTTATAGCCCCAATTGTCCAGAGATAAAACCTAAAACATGAAGACACTTTTTTTTTAAATGCCTTCCAAGCTGAAATTGAATTTTTGTTTTTGCTTATTTTCCTTTTAAAAAGTATACTTTTAAAGAAGGAATAAAAAGTAAGGGACAAAAAAAAGAGAAAAACAACTTACTTGAGATACTTGACTTATCTTCGCCTATCCTTACGTTTATCATGCGTGCACGACTGAAAACAAGAGCGACCGTGCGGACACGACTATTGACGTTTTTCTGAGTTCCACGTTTTAAAAGCAAAACAAACAAGAGCGACAATGTTATTATCTCTAGTGTTTTTAAGGCGTGTGTCTAAACATGTCAGCATCTACACATAATACTTTGCTTTCTGCATAACATTTTTATTTGGTCCTCAAAGTATGCTTCTCCCATCTCTTTCACTAAAATACGACCATAAGAGGGTGTACTTTCACCCATGGCAGTGTATTCAGTGAGTGAGTATATTCAGTGAGTGAGTGTATTCAGTGAGTGAGTGTATTCAGTGAGTGAGTGTATTCAGTGAGTGAGTGTATTCAGTGAGTGAGTCTATTCAGTGAGTGAGTCTATTCAGTGAGTGAGTGTATTCTGTGAGTGAGTGTATTCAGTGAGTGAGTGTATTCAGTGAGTGAGTCTATTCAGTGAGTGAGTGTATTCTGTGAGTGAGTGTATTCAGTGAGTGAGTCTATTCAGTGAGTGAGTGTATTCTGTGAGTGAGTGTATTCTGTGAGTGAGTGTATTCTGTGAGTGAGTGTATTCAGTGAGTGAGTGTATTCAGTGAGTGAGTGTATTCAGTTAGTGAGTGTATTCAGTGAGTGAGTCTATTCAGTGAGTGAGTGTATTCTGTGAGTGAGTGTATTCTGTGAGTGAGTGTATTCAGTGAGTGAGTGTATTCAGTGAGTGAGTGTATTCAGTTAGTGAGTGTATTCAGTTAGTGAGTGTATTCAGTGAGTGAGTGTATTCTGTGAGTGAGTGTATTCTGTGAGTGAGTGTATTCAGTGAGTGAGTGTATTCTGTGAGTGAGTGTATTCAGTGAGTGAGTGTATTCAGTGAGTGAGTGTATTCAGTTAGTGAACGTATTCAGTGAGTGAGTGTATTCTGTGAGTGAGTGTATTCTGTGAGTGAGTGTATTCTGTGAGTGAGTCTATTCAGTGAGTGTGTTCAGTGAGTGAGTGTATTCTGTGAGTGAGTGTATTCAGTGAGTGAGTGTATTCAGTTAGTGAGTGTATTCAGTGAGTGAGTCTATTCAGTGAGTGAGTGTATTCTGTGAGTGAGTGTATTCAGTGAGTGAGTGTATTCAGTTAGTGAGTGTATTCAGTGAGTGAGTCTATTCAGTGAGTGAGTGTATTCTGTGAGTGAGTGTATTCTGTGAGTGAGTGTATTCAGTGAGTGAGTGTATTCAGTTAGTGAGTGTATTCAGTGAGTGAGTGTATTCAGTGAGTGAGTGTATTCTGTGAGTGAGTCTATTCAGTGAGTGTGTTCAGTGAGTGAGTGTATTCTGTGAGTGAGTGTATTCAGTGAGTGAGTGTATTCTGTGAGTGAGTGTATTCAGTGAGTGAGTGTATTCTGTGAGTGAGTCTATTCAGTGAGTGTATTCAGTGAGTGAGTGTATTCTGTGAGTGAGTGTATTCAGTGAGTGAGTGTATTCTGTGAGTGAGTGTATTCAGTGAGTGAGTGTATTCAGTGAGTGTGTTCAGTGAGTGAGTGTGTTCAGTGAGTGAGTGTATTCAGTGAGTGAGTGTATTCAGTGAGTGAGTGTATTCTGTGAGTGAGTGTATTCAGTGAGTGAGTGTATTCAGTGAGTGAGTGTATTCAGTGAGTGAGTGTATTCAGTGAGTGAGTGTATTCAGTGAGTGAGTGTATTCTGTGAGTGAGTGTATTCAGTGAGTGAGTGTATTCAGTGAGTGAGTGTATTCAGTGAGTGAGTGTATTCAGTGAGTGAGTGTATTCAGTGAGTGAGTGTATTCAGTGAGTGAGTGTATTCAGTGAGTGAGTGTATTCAGTGAGTGAGTGTATTCAGTGAGTGAGTGTATTCAGTGAGTGAGTGTATTCAGTGAGTGAGTGTATTCAGTGAGTGAGTGTATTCAGTGAGTGAGTGTATTCAGTGAGTGAGTGTATTCAGTGAGTGAGTGTATTCAGTGAGTGTGTTCAGTGAGTGAGTGTATTCAGTGAGTGAGTGTATTCAGTGAGTGAGTGTATTCAGTGAGTGAGTGTATTCAGTGAGTGAGTGTATTCAGTGAGTGAGTGTATTCAGTGAGTGAGTGTATTCAGTGAGTGAGTGTATTCAGTGAGTGAGTGTATTCAGTGAGTGAGTGTATTCAGTGAGTGAGTGTATTCAGTGAGTGTGTTCAGTGAGTGAGTGTATTCAGTGAGTGAGTGTATTCAGTGAGTGAGTGTATTCAGTGAGTGAGTGTATTCAGTGAGTGAGTGTATTCAGTGAGTGAGTGTATTCAGTGAGTGAGTGTATTCAGTGAGTGAGTGTATTCAGTGAGTGAGTGTATTCAGTGAGTGAGTGTATTCAGTGAGTGAGTCTATTCAGTGAGTGTGTTCAGTGAGTGAGTGTATTCAGTGAGTGAGTGTATTCAGTGAGTGAGTGTATTCAGTGAGTGAGTGTATTCAGTGAGTGAGTGTATTCAGTGAGTGAGTGTATTCAGTGAGTGAGTGTATTCAGTGAGTGAGTGTATTCAGTGAGTGAGTGTATTCAGTGAGTGAGTGTATTCAGTGAGTGAGTGTATTCAGTGAGTGAGTGTATTCAGTGAGTGAGTGTATTCAGTGAGTGAGTGTATTCAGTGAGTGAGTGTATTCAGTGAGTGAGTGTATTCAGTGAGTGAGTGTATTCAGTGAGTGAGTGTATTCAGTGAGTGAGTGTATTCAGTGAGTGAGTGTATTCAGTGAGTGAGTGTATTCAGTGAGTGAGTGTATTCAGTGAGTGAGTGTATTCAGTGAGTGAGTGTATTCAGTGAGTGAGTGTATTCAGTGAGTGAGTGTATTCAGTGAGTGAGTGTATTCAGTGAGTGAGTGTATTCAGTGAGTGAGTGTATTCAGTGAGTGAGTGTATTCAGTGAGTGAGTGTATTCAGTGAGTGAGTCTATTCAGTGAGTGAGTGTGTTCAGTGAGTGAGTCTATTCAGTGAGTGAGTGTGTTCAGTGAGTGAGTGTATTCAGTGAGTGAGTGTGTTCAGTGAGTGAGTCTATTCAGTGAGTGAGTGTGTTCAGTGAGTGAGTGTATTCAGTGAGTGAGTGTGTTCAGTGAGTGAGTCTATTCAGTGAGTGAGTGTGTTCAGTGAGTGAGTGTATTCAGTGAGTGAGTGTGTTCAGTGAGTGAGTCTATTCAGTGAGTGAGTGTGTTCAGTGAATGAGTCTATTCAGTGAGTGAGTGTGTTCAGTGAATGAGTCTATTCAGTGAGTGAGTGTGTTCAGTGAGTGAGTCTATTCAGTGAGTGAGTGTGTTCAGTGAGTGAGTGTATTCAGTGAGTGAGTGTGTTCAGTGAATGAGTCTATTCAGTGAGTGAGTGTGTTCAGTGAGTGAGTCTATTCAGTGAGTGAGTGTGTTCAGTGAATGAGTCTATTCAGTGAGTGAGTGTGTTCAGTGAATGAGTCTATTCAGTGAGTGAGTGTGTTCAGTGAATGAGTCTATTCAGTGAGTGAGTGTGTTCAGTGAGTGAGTGTGTTCAGTGATGAGTCTATTCAGTGAGTGAGTGTGTTCAGTGAGTGAGTCTATTCAGTGAGTGAGTGTGTTCAGTGAGTGAGTCTATTCAGTGAGTGAGTGTGTTCAGTGAATGAGTCTATTCAGTGAGTGAGTGTGTTCAGTGAATGAGTCTATTCAGTGAGTGAGTGTGTTCAGTGAATGAGTCTATTCAGTGAGTGAGTGTGTTCAGTGAGTGAGTCTATTCAGTGAGTGAGTGTGTTCAGTGAATGAGTCTATTCAGTGAGTGAGTGTGTTCAGTGAATGAGTCTATTCAGTGAGTGAGTGTGTTCAGTGAGTGAGTCTATTCAGTGAATGAGTCTATTCAGTGAGTGAGTGTGTTCAGTGAATGAGTCTATTCAGTGAGTGAGTGTATTCAGTGAGTGAGTCTATTCAGTGAATGAGTCTATTCAGTGAGTGAGTGTGTTCAGTGAATGAGTCTATTCAGTGAGTGAGTGTGTTCAGTGAATGAGTCTATTCAGTGAGTGAGTGTGTTCAGTGAATGAGTCTATTCAGTGAGTGAGTGTGTTCAGTGAGTGAGTGTGTTCAGTGAGTGAGTCTATTCAGTGAGTGAGTGTGTTTCAGTGAATGAGTCTATTCAGTGAGTGAGTGTGTTCAGTGAATGAGTCTATTCAGTGAATGAGTCTATTCAGTGAGTGAGTGTATTCAGTGAATGAGTCTATTCAGTGAGTGAGTGTATTCAGTGAGTGAGTCTATTCAGTGAATGAGTCTATTCAGTGAGTGAGTGTGTTCAGTGAATGAGTCTATTCAGTAAGTGAGTGTGTTCAGTGAATGAGTCTATTCAGTGAGTGAGTGTGTTCAGTGAGTGAGTGTGTTCAGTGAATGAGTCTATTCAGTGAGTGAGTGTGTTCAGTGAGTGAGTCTATTCAGTGAGTGAGTGTATTCAGTGAGTGAGTCTATTCAGTGAATGAGTCTATTCAGTGAGTGAGTGTATTCAGTGAGTGAGTCTATTCAGTGAATGAGTCTATTCAGTGAGTGAGTGTGTTCAGTGAATGAGTCTATTCAGTGAGTGAGTGTGTTCAGTGAATGAGTCTATTCAGTGAGTGAGTGTGTTCAGTGAGTGAGTGTGTTCAGTGAATGAGTCTATTCAGTGAGTGAGTGTGTTCAGTGAGTGAGTCTATTCAGTGAGTGAGTCTATTCAGTGAGTGAGTGTGTTTCAGTGAATGAGTCTATTCAGTGAGTGAGTGTGTTCAGTGAATGAGTCTATTCAGTGAGTGAGTGTGTTCAGTGAATGAGTCTATTCAGTGAGTGAGTGTGTTCAGTGAATGAGTCTATTCAGTGAGTGAGTGTGTTCAGTGAATGAGTCTATTCAGTGAGTGAGTCTATTCAGTGAATGAGTCTATTCAGTGAGTGAGTGTGTTCAGTGAATGAGTCTATTCAGTGAGTGAGTGTGTTCAGTGAATGAGTCTATTCAGTGAGTGAGTGTGTTCAGTGAGTGAGTGTGTTCAGTGAGTGAGTGTATTCAGTGAGTGAGTGTGTTCAGTGAGTGAGTCTATTCAGTGAATGAGTCTATTCAGTGAGTGAGTGTGTTCAGTGAATGAGTCTATTCAGTAAGTGAGTGTGTTCAGTGAATGAGTCTATTCAGTGAGTGAGTGTGTTCAGTGAATGAGTCTATTCAGTGAGTGAGTCTATTCAGTGAATGAGTCTATTCAGTGAGTGAGTGTGTTCAGTGAATGAGTCTATTCAGTAAGTGAGTGTGTTCAGTGAATGAGTCTATTCAGTGAGTGAGTGTGTTCAGTGAATGAGTCTATTCAGTGAGTGAGTCTATTCAGTGAATGAGTCTATTCAGTGAGTGAGTGTGTTCAGTGAATGAGTCTATTCAGTGAGTGAGTGTGTTCAGTGAATGAGTCTATTCAGTGAGTGAGTGTGTTCAGTGAATGAGTCTATTCAGTGAGTGAGTCTATTCAGTGAATGAGTCTATTCAGTGAGTGAGTGTATTCAGTGAGTGAGTGTATTCAGTGAATGAGTCTATTCAGTGAGTGAGTGTATTCAGTGAATGAGTCTATTCAGTGAGTGAGTGTGTTCAGTGAATGAGTCTATTCAGTAAGTGAGTGTGTTCAGTGAATGAGTCTATTCAGTGAGTGAGTGTGTTCAGTGAGTGAGTCTATTCAGTGAGTGAGTGTGTTCAGTGAGTGAGTGTGTTCAGTGAGTGAGTGTGTTCAGTGAATGAGTCTATTCAGTGAGTGAGTGTGTTCAGTGAATGAGTCTATTCAGTGAGTGAGTGTGTTCAGTGAGTGAGTGTGTTCAGTGAGTGAGTGTGTTCAGTGAATGAGTCTATTCAGTGAGTGAGTGTGTTCAGTGAATGAGTCTATTCAGTGAGTGAGTCTATTCAGTGAATGAGTCTATTCAGTGAGTGAGTGTGTTCAGTGAATGAGTCTATTCAGTGAGTGAGTGTGTTCAGTGAATGAGTCTATTCAGTGAGTGAGTGTGTTCAGTGAGTGAGTCTATTCAGTGAGTGAGTCTATTCAGTGAGTGAGTGTGTTTAGTGAATGAGTCTATTCAGTGAGTGAGTGTGTTCAGTGAATGAGTCTATTCAGTGAGTGAGTGTGTTCAGTGAATGAGTCTATTCAGTAAGTGAGTGTGTTCAGTGAATGAGTCTATTCAGTGAGTGAGTCTATTCAGTGAGTGAGTGTGTTCAGTGAATGAGTCTATTCAGTGAGTGAGTGTGTTCAGTGAATGAGTCTATTCAGTGAGTGAGTGTGTTCAGTGAGTGAGTGTATTCAGTTGTTGAGCATGTATTCATCGCGTGTCTATATTTACAAGAAGACAAAAATAATTCGATATGTTTTTTTGTTTTTAATGAAATAGTTGCTTGTTTCATCATCAGCCAGCACTAGTTTATCTCTTCTCTCTATGTCAATTTAAACAAATTAATAAATAAAAATCAAAATTACACAGGAAAATTATTATCACAGGAAAAAGTTAACATGTGTTAGATAGTAAACGTAATAGAGGTTCTAAGTTGGTATGTTTACGACCAATTATAGGCTGTCGGATGTGCTTGTTGATGTTGGGTTAATTGGACAGGAATGTTTACAGTTTGTCAACAGCACAAAGTTTAAAAAGTTGGAAAGCTTTTATTTGTAAAAATCTATACCACCATATCCTTAATTCCTTAATTGTTTCTACAACATTTGAAACATGATGTGACATAGTTTTCCGATAAGTAGGATTCCACATTAAACCCAACACGGATAAAACAAAGCTGCAACATATTATATGTTATACATTTCACTGTCTTGACTTGTATTTTATGATGTAATAATCATTATGTGAATATTTAAAAAGCAATTTGGGCATTTGGTTTCATTGAGGAGTATACATACTTAAGGTCCTAAACAGACAATAAGTACAAATTAAATATAAACCTTTGTAAATATTTTTCACATGCAAATACACGCATAACATCAACATAATCAAATAATTAAAAAATTCCTTTTGCCAATCTAAATTACTTAACTATGAATTTTTATTGTCTTTTCTGAACATCGTTTCAGTGAATATTAAAATTACTAATTCGTACCAATTAATACGCCTAAAATTGTTTGCACGCTAGATAAACAAAATCATCACGAAAGTAGATGAATACATATGAAAATATCAAACTCTATCTTGATAAAGATCAGTTCCTGTCCATACTGTCCATATTCGTCAGTTTTCCAGGTGATGCAAAGTTGTTTTTCATAATTTTCGCTTTGTTTTGTTATATGCATGTTGAGTTTTGGAGTTTTAATTCAGCGCTTTCTGTTATAATTTTTGTTTATATTTAAGGTTAGTCATGTGTTTTATTCTGTTTGGAATTTTTTAATCAAATTTTTATGGTTAATTTGGCCAAATCCTGAGAGAATTTTTTATTTGTAATAGTAAAAGCATACGAGCATTTCAGGATTTATTTTAAAAGTTTGAGGATGTGCGCGGGAAGGGTGGAGAATTTCATTGATATAAATATGTTTACTTATTTTTTCCGAGACGAATATCCAGACCCTGGAATATTGTTTTTAAAAATCGATATTAAGTTGAATACTTTAGGTATGAATAAAAATAGTATTTGATTTTCGTAGTCGAACCATTTGTCATTTGTAAACTGACAATGGAGCACTGTTATTTTGACCGAGAAGTGGTCAATCAGTAATGCAAAAGATCAGCTGTTGTTATCTACTGACTAAAATTACAGTTAGATAGATCGATGATTTCGTCATTGAAATATTTTTGTTACGTTAAGTTTAAATGGGAACATATATTATCACGGGGATCAAATATCAGTTGTAATGTTAACATACAATTTAAGGTAAACACGGAATTGAGTGAACATCGCAAATTCTATTTTACACCCAAAAAAAAGTACATAAAAACATTACATTCGATGCTCAAGAAACGACTTTGGTATAATAGATATTTTTAACATTCGAACATTTCATTTCAAATAAATTTCTTCACTCGAACAGGAAAATTGTAAACAATTGTTCATTTGAACCGGGCTTTCCAAAAAAAATATTATTTGTTTACACTAAAAGTCTAAATTTGAATCTGACGGAAAGAAGGCCTGGACTACGTTGTCCACTGTCTTAACCCCAACACTTTGGTCGGTGGAACGCTCCTGTGTCACACACACATGCCTCTCGGCCATGATGCTCTGAATGTCCATCCTGTCGGCTATGACCAACACTTGGCTGCCCGTCGAGTCACCAATGGTGCCCAAGCCGAGCCAGTACCTTTCTGGTATCATACGTCCCTTCGCCCAGTCCATGCCCCAGAGTGAGTACAAAATAGTTTAATACACAAGTAAAATATTGTTATAGAGTGCACAATAGTGCATGTTGTAAAGTACTAATTTTGCAAATACACAAAAGTGCATGTTATATAGTGCTCAATAATGCATGTCATAGAGTACATGAGTACATGAAGCATGTTATACAGTACACAAGCACACAATACTACATGCTATAAAGTACACAATTACACAACATTACAAGCTGTAGAGTACATATATACACAAGTAAACAATAGTACATGTTACAAATTACACATGCAAGTACACATAATTTCATTTTTTACTATGTGTACATGTTCCAAATCACCCTGCATTAATATGTCTCGTGTCACATCATTCATGTCATATTATTACTAACTTCATATTTTCTTAAAATATTGTTATAATTAGCATTCTCGTTAATAAGTTTACATGCCCTTTTAAAATAGGTCTTACATTCTCATGCTACATTTCACAATTTTTGTTGTCATTAATTTTGCGCAATTCAAATTATCGTGATATGAACGTATACACACATAACATCCTCGTGATATGAACGTATGCACACATAACATTCTCGTGATATGAACGTATGCACACATAACATCCTCGTGATATGAACGTATACATACACAACATTCTCGTGATATGAACGTATGCACACACAACATTCTCGTGATATGAACGTATACACACACAACATTCTCGTGATATGAACGTATGCACACACAACATTCTCGTGATATGAACGTATGCACACACAACATTCTCGTGATATGAACGTATGCACACATAACATTCTCGTGATATGAACGTATGCACACATAACATTCTCGTGATATGAACGTATGCACACATAACATTCTCGTGATATGAACGTATGCACATACAACATTCTCGTGATATGAACGTATGCACACATAACATCCTCGTGATATGAACGTATGCACACATAACATTCTCGTGATATGAACGTATGTACACATAACATTCTCGTGATATGAACGTTTGCACACATAACATTCTCGTCATATGAACGTATGCACACATAGCATTCTCGTGATATGAGCGTATGCACACATAACATTCTCGTCATATGAACGTATGCACACATAACATTCTCGTCATATGAACGTATGCACACATAACATTCTCGTGATATGAACGTATGCACACATAACATTCTCGTCATATGAACGTATGCACACATAGCATTCTCGTGATATGAACGTATGCACACATAAAATTCTCGCGTGAAATGAAGGCATGTATAAATTTGAATTTCGCGTGATTTGAACACGCCCACTTACACAATTCATGCACACTGACATGTACTATTGTTATAGGTATTTAACGCTTTGCTTTTTTCTTAGTATTATACTTCATTGTGCCAGGGCGCCGAGGCGCCTGCGGCGCCCACTTTTTTTAGGGCGACTATGGCGCCAACCTTTTTCAAAAGACCAACTAACTTGTCCTTTTTTGTTAAATACGAAATATTGTAGGGTTGTAGGGCGCCTACGGCGCCCACTTTGTTTTTTGTCAAAAGCCCAAGTAACTTATCCTAGTTTGATAAATACGAAATATTAAACTTCCTGGAATGTACACAAAGTATTTTACATCTTTAATTTATAATCATCATGCGCACCGATGCACACCTTGTATTTTAAAATATAAGATCAAACATTGACGTCATATTAAATATTTTTACAGTGCTAATCAACACACGATTTTTCAACTGCTATAGACTGTTGTACATCATTCCTCAGAGTTCCACATCCTTTCCAACAGGGAGTGACTTGGGCTTTTATATTATTTATATTTGTGTACCCATTTACGATTTGCACATCATTCATCTGAACAATTCCTATACCACCATCTCTTTTTTCGTTTATGACTTGTTCAATTGTGAATGTGTATATATATTTACTGTATATATATTTAGTTGACACTACACTTCAAGTATTTCCAGAACAAAGAAAGATGTAAAATTTACCGAGAGAAAAGATAAACACATAAGACATTTTATGTTTTCTTATTTCACTCCTTTTTTACGACCTTTCCTCTCACAAATGCACACTGTTATAACTGCACGACAGCTGACACAAGCGTCACTACTTTAACCAACAACCTCAGTCTTTCATCCAAATTTCCATCGCCCCAGATGCTGCGGTTTAGTTAACAACGGTGGTACGCGGGCTGGTACCAGTCCTCGTATCTCATGTTGTCGGTCCTCCTATCTCAAGTTGCCGGTACGCACACAGGGAAAATGATATATATTGTGAAACAGACATGAAAATAATAAGTTCAATTATCTGCCTACGGTCCCTGGTGAAAATACAGGAGTGGTCCAGCAAATTATTTTAAAGAAATATTTGACGGTCTTAGTAGATTTATAATCCGTTATAGAAGATTGAAGGTTGCTTGTTTAACGGTTATAGAAGATTGAAGGTATTTTGTTTAAATATTATAGAAGATTGAATGTATTTTGTTTAAATATTATAGAAGATTGAAGGTATTTTGTTTAAATGTTATAGAAGATTGAATGTAGCTTGTTAACGGTTATATAATATTGAAGGTAGCTTGTTTAAATGTTATAGAAGATTGAAGGTAATTTGTGTAACAGTATAGAAGATTTAAGGCAGTTTGTTTAACGGATATAGAAAATAGAAGGTAGTTTGTTTAAAGGTTATAGATTGAAGATTGAAGGTGACTCTATTAAAGTAGATTAAATATTTAAAATTTACTAAAAATTTATTGAGTTTTCTAGAATTCCTATTGATTTGATATAAATTAGAAAAACTGATTGTCATCCGAAAGTGTCATGATTATTCTGGTATTTAAAGATCGTAACATTGAAACAATTAAAAGAAAACGGAATAAGCAACAATAAAAAATGAAAATTAAGCAAATTTGAAGAAGAAAAAAAGCAGCACCAACAAATCTTTCATTTATATTTCTTTAATTATCTATATACATATATCTCCTAAACGACCATGTGCATATGAGCATGACGAATGACCCTCGCTGTGGTAGAAAAATCACAGTTGGCACTCGTGGTCGAATGAAAAAAAAAGGGGGGGGGGCTGGGTGGCAACAAAGCTTCTTGCTTTCACTTGCCGTTCAGTTGCGTTTTTCCTTCACAGAATAAAATATGATTCGTAGTGTAGTGGTTATCACGTCCGCCTTGCACGCGGAAAGTTCTGGGATCAAAAACCCCAGCGGGAACAATGTTGGTTTTTTAAAAGTTTAGAAATGTTTGTTACTGCCCGTTCTTTTCCCCCTTTTTCCAAACATGACTAAGGCTGTTAAACGGTAATCGGATTTGAAAGCGACAATCGGTTTTAAATTTCCCTAAACCGATAATCGAATTTGATTCGGCCGGATTTATGAAGTGAAATCGGGCCGGAGCCGAAGCGGATTTGTAAAAATTGCCGGATTTCATATTATATGGAGCCGGAGCTATAATTAATATATATTTGTTCGAAACCCGGCAAGCCAGATTTGGTCGGATTTATGAAGCATATTTCTGCCGGAGCTGGATTTGTAAATATGGCCGGATTCGGAATTGCCGCAGCCGCAGGCGAAATCCGGTACACCCCTAATTTCTATGAAGTCAGCTATAAAACGATAATCGGTTTAAAATCGGAGTTACATAATCGATAATCGGTTTGCCAAAAAAAACAACAACACGCAATTAACAACCCTAAACATGACTAACCCTCGCTAGGGTCGGCCAATCACAGTTTATGTTTAAGGGATGGTAGTAATAAAGGGGGGGGCGGGTAACAACAACCTCAGTGCGCATGTCTCCACGTTTACTCGCTATGTTTTCATTACTTCGTGCTGCTGTTTGTGTCCGTACTCTAACCCCCCCCCCGCGTTCTTTTCTTTGCACTATCTATGATGAGCAAAGCTGCGGCGTATGCAATGCCACGGGTCATTCTTACGTTTCTAAGTACTTTATGCATTCATTACACATGCATTCAAAAATATCTCCTATAAAACACATCCTGAAATGATGTCACCAGTACAAAACAAATCAATGTAACATTTCCCAGTTCAACATAATCCAAATTAAAAAATATTTTTTGATATTTCACTAAATGAATATATCAGCGTTGAACATTGATTTATTTCATAATTTCATATCCCATCTTAGTAGTTTTCAACATATCTCTAACATATCTTAGTCTAACATATCCCAGCTTATTACGCCGCAGTTTAACAAAATCCAAGTTTAATAAATCATCAGTTACAAACGAAAACTCAGATCAACATATTCACAGACCAAACCGCACCTTTTATAGCCTATAATAGACCCTAACCTCTCCACCAGCAATACTAAGTTCATATTAATTTTTATTCTCCTAAACAAAAGAAATCGATGGCCTTTATGACCAAAAAATTAAAATGTTTAAAAACTTTTTTTTTAAATACTTTTTTTTTAAAGTCTGTGTACTTCTTGTCTTTAAAAACAAACAAGGAATAAAACTATCAGCCCCACCAGTCCCCACCCTTTACCTGAGAACAATAAGTCCAAATTAAAACCTCGACTCGACGCGATGATAAACCGTGCCAATTTTATGATCAGATTTCAATTTTGCCTCCCCGTGATCTACTTTTGTGCACTTTCAAATGAGCCCATAACTTCTCGCCGATAATGTGCAGTTTAACAGCTGTTTAATGGCCTGACCAAATTTGATTCTTGATTGGGTGCGTCCCACAAACACCCACCTCGTGTCGTCGGTCAGGTCAATACTTGGAGAGGGGGGGTGGGGGTGTGGCCCGCCTGTCAGACTCAGCCTAATTTACTTACAATGATAACGAGGTGCTCCATAGACTGTCATACTGGTCGCGTGCGACATAAAAGCTAAAGAAATTAGTATTCTTGTTGTCCCCCCCAGCCCCCCCCCAACTGTACACACGTTTTTGCTCAATCTTAACCCGTTAGCCTCCCTGCTCCCACTCTTTTGGTGCTGGTGGTGGTGGTGTGTGTGTGTGTTGCGCCAACATTTTATTCTACTCCCCTGGGATCTAAGCATCACTAACAAAAACCTCTGCTTTTGATCGGTTTGAAATCCTCAAATTTGTAAAGAAGTTTTGGTGTTAGAAGTTGGGAGAAGTGGGTAATGGGGAGGAAAGGGTTAAATAAAATGTTTGTCATTGCCATGAAACCCATTTGATCAACTAGTGACTAAACAATAGATATACACTTACCATGTTTGTTATTGACGCAAACCCATCATAGACATAGAAATCAGAGATATAGAGAAGGGGCGTGAGATATATGTAGAGAGAGGGAGAAAGAGAGGTGAGGTAGAGAGACAGAGAGTAAGTTTCTTTTCGGTTTTAAAGCAATTTTTTGTGAACCAATTTAATATAGGCAATAGAAATGCCAACACATCTATGAGTTTAATATATATAAATAATATATATAATATATATATAGATGTAACGAAAGAATTGCCAAGAGCAAAACAATGTCATTTAATGGGAGAGAAGCGAATTTTTCTAAAATTTTGCCTCCATCAAGTATTATAACATCAACCTTAAGTACTTTTAATAAAGTTATAAAATTAAAACTAATAACATTATTTTAAGTTAATTTTAAAATTAATTTAAAAATTAAATTATTGTGAAATTATCATTGGTCTTATCATATTCATTTTAGAAGCCCGTTCTATACAGTAAATTTTTGCGTCTTACACTTATCCACGGTTTATGTCAAGTCGTGCATTTTTATTACAGCTTTGAATGTTAAATGTGTGTTATTTTTCTTTTATGCTCTTAACAGTTTTCTTAGTGGAAGGGTATATTTCAACTAGTTTTCAATTTTTATCATTCATATATATATAGATATAACCTTAAGTCTTTTTGTAACATTTCAGTATCTTTTCTGACTTAGAATGTTTCTAAAGATTATATTATCATCAGCAAATAACCTAACGTTTGTTCCTGATGAGGTTTTATTAGGTAAATCATTTATGTAAATTAAGAAAAGTAGAGGGCCTAGTATAGTTCCCTTTGGAACTCCCGAGTTGACTATTAGTTGTGCTCTGTCACACAAACCGATATGTATTAGATATGCTATAATACAGTTTTTAATAGTATTAATTAGAAACCATGCGAATGTTTCTTCAACTTTTAAACACACGTCAAAAGATTATGTAAATAAATAAATTTGTTTATTATAGAGCAGTGATGGCGAACCTATGGCACTCGTGGCACAGCCGGCACGCAGAGCCTCATCAGCCGGCACGCAGAGCCTCATCAGCCGGCACGCGACTAAAATATTACTTCCTGTCCTATACAAACCAGCCCAGCCAACCCACCATTTTCGGGTTTCATGGAAGTGTTGGCACTTTGCTATATAAAAAAGTGGGGGTTTTATTTTTAATTTCGGGCACGCGGCCCCAAAAAGGTACGCTACCACTGTTATAGAGCCCGAAATGCATGACATATCCCGGAAGGGTAGCATCTGAAAGACTGAAACGGTTTTTAAAAAAAAGCATTGCTCCGGCAACCAGTCTGCCAAGCTGTGGCAACGCATGGTCACACACACACACACTGTTGAGGGCTACTGAGCGTATGAAAATTGTGTAAAAAGTCTCACGCCTTAATATTAAACATTTCTTGAGTGCACGCGACAAGCTCTCACACTATCGTTTCATGAAAAAGTTGCTGAAAACTTTTAAATTTTTTTTTACTTCAATATTTTGCCTCTGGGCGTGGGCTTTCTATTTGTAGGCCAAAGTGGAACAACTCTTGAAAAGTCTTATTAAAAATAGTGAAAAGCCATCTTCCTTTCTTTTTTTAATTTTTTTATTTCAATTTTTAAATGTTTTTCTTCTTACTTAAAAAAATATATTATTATTATTATTTTATTTTATTTTTTTTTAAATTTTTTTTTAATTAATTTTTTTGAAAGATGTATTCATATGTCGATTCACTTCATGAAGTTAGGGAGGAAATAACATTTATTTATTTAGTTTTGTCGTTTATGCTTCTACCCTACATACTTCATTTAAATGTCCAATGTACTTAACTTATTAAGTTTATTTTCTTTCAAAACTCATGACTTCAAAGATGTTTTACTGGTCATGGGGAAAAAATCAACGCGCAAGACAAGTTTTCATTTCCATTGTTTCTGCAGAAATGTCAGTCGTCTGAATCTATTGCCCGAATAAAAACAAAGTCAAAACAATTTTGCCTGAAGCAGTGAAATTGTTTGTTGGTGAGAGAGTTTTGTTAGTGGGGTGGGCACATGCGGAGCTAAACAAAGCACTGAAGGTAATGCCGAAAATGTTGTTTTTAATTTTTTTTAAAAATTAAATGAAATAATAATTTAGCTTAGTGGTTTTTCCCGGTTACAGTTCATTTAAACAGCACACAACAAAAACTATGACTTAATGCTTGATTTGCCCGGGGCCGTATGTTTTCAGTGA
The DNA here is from genome assembly GCA_944989445.1 of Ampullaceana balthica. Taxonomy (NCBI): domain Eukaryota; kingdom Metazoa; phylum Mollusca; class Gastropoda; family Lymnaeidae; genus Ampullaceana; species Ampullaceana balthica. Next base: position 82,845 of record CALYLW010000474.1, on the reverse strand, counting down.
ATCCCCCCCCCAACCACATGAATGATTAAAACAAAAACTGAGCACAAATAAACTAGGCCCTGCAAGACGTGACACCTCAAGGCGATCAACGAGAGTGCTGAAGATGTACGGCTAACATGACAGTTGGGGATCAGCGCTGCCACCGTGACAGTTGGAGATCAGCACTGTCAACGTGACAGTTGGGGGGTCAGCACTGCCACCGTGACAGTTGGGGGGTCAGCACTGCCACCGTGACAGTTGGGGGCCAGACCTGCCACCGTGACAGTTGGGGGGTCAGCACTGTCAGCGTGACAGTTGGGGGTCAGCACTGTCAACGTGACAGTTGGGGGTCAGCACTGCCACCGTGACAGTTGGGGCGTCAGCACTGTCACTGTGACAGTTGGGGGTCAGCACTGCCGCCGTGACAGTTTGGGGTCAGCACTGCCACCGTGACTGTTGGTGTCTGTATTGCTACAATTTGTATCTGTATTTCCACCGCGGCAGTTGGTTCTTAATTTCTTCTATGACCAGTGATGTCTGCTTAAACACGTATTTTTAAATCCTTTATATTAACTAGTGGCGTCTGATTGATTGTTTGCTTGCTTGCCGAAAAAACTTTGGATCGATTTTTAACCAACTTGAGCTGAAAATTTGCAGGCAGACTCGTGCCGACGATAAAAATGATCTATCAAAATTTCAGATCGATCGAATGTACTGTAATTAAATTAATGAAGTTTTAGATCATCTCTATGTATCTCTATGTAGCATATTAATTTTTATGGTAGAGTGTCACTGTGCGTATTATATTGAACAACCTCTTTAATACTTTCATGTCGCGTGGTGCGGTGCGTATTATATTGACAATACTTTTTAAAAATATATTCCCGATCTGTAAATGTTTATGCTAATCTGTCGTATTCCCGATCTGTAAATGTTTATGCTAATCTGTCGCATGGTGCCCATTATATTAAACACGTTTTTATAACCCTTTTCCCGTGATCAAATCGAGCTGAAATTTAGCAGGCAGACTAGTAGTTTTTGTTTACTATTAATATTTTATATATGAGACATAACTAAAATTTTGGATTTTTGCATTGTCTTGCGATGCGTATTTTAACAAACATACTTTTAGTTATGTCTCGTAAATAAAGGATTTATAGTCAAAAACTTGACTGTTTTTTTTTCATTAGTTCTTCGAAATTCTGCACAACTCATTCATATTCTTTAGATCTGCATGCAGAATATTTTTAATCTCCTCAACTTTTCCACCACTTCTCCCCCTCCCCCCTCCCCCAATCCATGAATGTCTCAGTTACCCCCAATCATTTGACATGTAAAAATTCTACAGTGCTTCAGCAGTTTGAATGGTCATTAATCACAAGATATCGTTTTACCACCTCTCGGTGGCCACGTTTTTTTCTCTTATACATTTCCTTTATTCCAACATCGCATTTTTGTTTTTAAAAATAATAAATGTGGTCTCGCGATGAGCAGAAGGTGAGTTGGGGAAGGGGAGGGGATCAAAGGGGAATGGGTAGCCGAAGGGGAGGCTCATCTTACAATTCCCTTTAAAATCCACGATTAAACTTTCTAACCGACATTTAAGGACCAACAATAACGGACAAAAAATTGTTCTTAATCACGTTCAGCTAATTAAGGTAAAATGCTATCTTCAATAAATAACAGTGGTCTGTGACGTTTCTACGTTTGCCATGGGATAGTTTGGGTAAGGTTTAGGTTTAGGGTCAGGACGGTGGTCATAAAACATTGAATTAAAATATTATCCCACACAAGTTGCCGTAGGAGAGAGATTACGGAGACGTGACAATGAAAAGCGGTAGAGGGAACAGCGGTCGCGAGGACGAGGGCGTGGTGTGAGAAAAGGATGGAGGTTCTATCCACACACAAAAAGAAGAGGCCGGTAGTTGATTAAAATAATCTTCCCCTAGGCGATAGTCATCTCGCCAATGCCAGATCAAGGGAAGAGAATTACATCTTTATCGTCATCTTGATATTTATCCCTATCGGTAATCAGATCGTTGGGAAATAAAAAAAAATAAAGGGGCGGGGGGTGTAGTTCAAAAAAGCATTGAAAAGTATTCAAGGGAGAAAGAAAGGTAAACCATATCCTGTGGTAAAATGTGGTTGTGAGTCTGATATGTGGACATCGTCGGTGATGTAAAGGGGTAGTGAGTCTGGAATATAGATATGATGATGTTATGAATATAGATATGATGATGTTATGAATATAGACATGATGATGTTATGAATATAGATATGATGATGTTATGAATATAGATATGATGATGTTATGAATATAGACATGATGATGTTATGAATATAGACATGATGATTTTATGAATATAGATATGATGATGTTATGAATATAGACATGATAATGTTATGAATATAGACATGATGATGTTATGAATATAGACATGATGATGTTATGAATATAGATATGATGATGTTATGAATATAGATATGATGATGTTATGAATATAGACATGATGATGTTATGAATATAGATATGATGATGTTATGAATATAGATATGATGATGTTATGAATATAGACATGATGATGTTATGAATATAGACATGATGATGTTATGAATATAGATATGATGATGTTATGAATATAGACATGATGATGTTATGAATATAGACATGATGATGTTATGAATATAGACATGATGATGTTATGAATATAGACATGATGATGTTATGAATATAGACATGATGATGTTATGAATATAGACATGATATTGTTATGAATATAGACATGATGATGTTATGAATATAGACATGATGATGTTATGATGTAGTAAATTGGTTGGCGAAGAATTGATGCAGTTTCTAAATAAAATAAAACATATTTTTGATAGGAGATAAACATCATTGTACTAATAATACAAGTTCCAATTTTAGCTTTTTAAAATCTTTTTGTTTTAAAATAGAATTGATGAGGATGTTTAGTATTCCTGAAGTTTGCTCTGAGATCTGTCATATGGAGGGTCAATAGTTGCGACTAATACATGGTAGATAGCAGAAAACAAAAAATACTTGTGAAAATCTGCCTCATTGAAATACTGCATCTCTAATTCGTGGGCTGAATTGGCCTATTCACCGAGGCAAAAAAATGAGTCTTCACCAACATTTTCATGAAATGATAACGTGAGAACTTGTGGCGTGCACTCAAGAAATATTGAATATTTAGTTGTGAGACTTTTCAGTGTTTTCATTTCTATGGCCTCTATAAAATTGGATCATAAAATATTTGGTTTACAATAAAATAGTGAATTACTCTCTCTCTCTCTCTCTCTCTCCTCTCTCTCTCTCTCTCTCTCTCCTCTCTCTCTCTCTCTCTCTCTCTCTCTCTCTATCTATCTCTCTCTATCTCTATCTCTTTCTATCTCTCTCTCTCTATTTCGCTCTATATCTCTCTCTCTCTCTCTCTTGTGTACGTGAGTGTCTCTGGAAACCTTTCTTTGGGATAACACCATTGGTTTTATACGACAATGAACCTCATGACCATGAAAATATTATAAAAGTTTTGACCGTATGCATCCCCTACCCCATCCCCCACATACACACCATCCACTCTGATAACCCCACCCTCCCTGATGACGTCAGAGTCGTAGGTATAGGTTAACTCTATTAAGATTGATTACAGTCCTTGCTTTTTAAAAACCAAGTCTCCCCTCGACTTACCCTCACTCCCTTTACACATCAATAAAAGAACACTAACAACTGTGGCTAGGATTGCAACGAGTCTGCGCAGAGCTCGTAAAATGTCTTGTATTTACTACACGAGATTTATGGGGCCGTCTCAGCCATCGCCGTGAGCTCGGGTTGGGTGGAGGGAGAACTCCTTGGCACGTGCCACTCATAATTTTTTTATATCATTTATCCCGACCCCCCGGGGTCCGCCAAATCTCTCCCACGCAGACCGGGAGTCGGCACAACACTCTCGCGGACACACCGTCATCCCTGAGTCCTCCGAACCTTTCATCAACCTTATCTTTGTCGCCTTCAACACCCGACGTCATTAGGCGTATCAACAACATCGTTTGCCCGTTTCCATACAATGTACATGGTAAAGCTAAACAGCTAGCGTGTACATGGTACATCTATACAGCTATACAGCTAGCGTGTGCATGGTACATCTATACAGCATACGTGTACAGGGTAGATCTATGCAGCTAGCGTGTACGTGGTACATCTATACAGCTAGCGTATACATGATACATCTATACAGCTAGCGTGTACATGGTACATCTATACAGCTAGCGTATACTTGGTACATCTATACAGCTAGCGTATACTTGGTACATCTATACAGCTAGCGTGTACATGATACATCTATACAGCTAGCGTGTACATGGTACATCTATACAGCTAGCGTGTACATGATACATCTATACAGCTAGCGTGTACATGGTACATCTATACAGCTAGCGTATACATGATACATCTATACAGCTAGCGTGTACATGGTACATCTATACAGCTAGCGTATACTTGGTACATCTATACAGCTAGCGTATACTTGGTACATCTATACAGCTAGCGTATACTTGGTACATCTATACAGCTAGCGTATACTTGGTACATCTATACAGCTAGCGTGTACATGATACATCTATACAGCTAGCGTGTACATGGTACATCCATACAGCTAGCGTGTACATGATACATCTATACAGCTAGCGTGTACATGGTACATCTATACAGCTAGCGTATACTTGGTACATCTATACAGCTAGCGTGTACATGGTACATCTATACAGCTAGCGTATACTTGGTACATCTATACAGCTAGCGTATACTTGGTACATCTATACAGCTAGCGTGTACATGGTACATCTATACAGCTAGCGTGTACATGGTACATCTATACAGCTAGCGTGTACATGGTACATCTATACAGCTAGCGTGTACATGGTACATCTATACAGCTAGCGTGTACATGGTACATCTATACAGCTAGCGTGTAAATGATACATCTATACAGCTAGCGTTTACATAATACATCTATACAGCTAGCATGTACATTATATACATCTATACAGCTAGCGTGTACATGATACATCTATACAGCTAGCGTGTACATGGTACATCTATAGCGCTAGCATGTACATGGTACATCTATACAGTAGAGTTTACATAATACATCTATACAGCTAGGGTGTACATGGTACATCTATACAGCTAGTATGTACACTCAGGGAGACCGTGAACCAGCCGCCTCTAACATCGAGCTATTCATGTCTTCCCTCTTGATGACGGGACTTTAGGTGACGAGGACTGGCATAGTCAAATGTCACTTCTGCTATGAAATTTATGTGCCAAACAAAAACTTCATTTTAAAAATATTTGCATATGCATTGATCTATAGTTGTCGTATCCCTAATTAATATTTCGTCAACTGTTTGGCTTCCATTTGCAATATCAGACATAAAGAGCAAGCCGGAACGCTGTTGCCTGAGAATGAATAAACAAAGTAATTGAAATTAATTTAAAATGTGAGGCCTCAGCGTAAAATTTTGTTGCATTTACATTAGAGATGAGTCTATGGAGAAGGAAAAGGGTGGGGGCATCAATCGAAATGGCACCGTCATATACACCCTTGTTACTGAAAGTGGTGGTCCGCGGACCGTAGCCGCTTCCGTGGGCCATGGATCCGCCGACACTCCGCAAAAGTTATCAAGAAAGGACAGAAAAATACAATTATAATGCAACCATTAATGCTAACCCTATAGAATTTGTCCGTTTTTCGGCAATAAGCACATAAAATAACAAAAAATACAATACAATAAATTACATTTCGCTACCACGTCAGAACAGGTAAAATAGTGCAACGATCACTAGGGCAATGGAACAATTCAAGCCGGTCCGCCATACTAAAAAGTTTAAGAAGCACTGGTCTATACCGCTGAGAAATTAATATTATGAATTGAAAAGAAACTGGCTTTAATGTTAACACAGCTTTTCACCGACATGTCTGGTATTTTGTATACTTAGTAGTTGAAAGGAACAATACATTCGCCTTCATTTACTACAGTTTGAGGACGCCTCAGTCTTAAATTATACCCTAAACCAACTTGAGGACCCTCGGTCTTAAATTATACCCTAAACCAACTTGAGGACCCCTCGGTCTTAAATTATACCCTAAACCAACTTGAGGACCCTCGGTCTTAAATTATACCCTAAACCAACTTGAGGACCCCTCGGTCTTAAATTATACCCTAAACCAACTTGAGGACCCCTCGGTCTTAAATTATACCCTAAACCAACTTGAGGACCCTCGGTCTTAAATTATACCCTAAACCAACTTGAGGACTACGGTCTTAAATTATACCGTAAATTACCAAATTGAGGACCCCTCGGTCTTAAATTATACCCTAAACCAACTAGGAGCCGGGTTTCCTGTGAAACTAAAACATTCAGACTTGGCGATAGCCGCGGGATGAAATATGAAAAACGGCCGCCAAGGAACGGGGGTATAGGGTTTTATCGGCGGCTATACTTTGCAGTTTTATTGATGAAACTCGCTATCGCCCGGCTCCGTCGCTATCCGAGATGGTGGTGGAGGGCCGCATTAAATGTTATACACCTATCGCGATAGCAAGGGAGTGGAGTTATTATCAAGCATAAAAAATATTTATTATAATAAAAAAAAACAGCAAAACATCACCCACCCACGCTTACACGCACACATGAAAACAGGCATCTCCCCTCACACACACAACCTCTTACAAACAGCTCGTGGGATTTTTGCATTAATGTTTGGAATTTTAAAATTTTAGGTATTGATATTCGAGAATCGATTGGCCACAAAATTATCTAGATAAAGCGATAATGGCCTTTTTCTGTTCAAATAATGTGCATGAAGTCTACACCGGGAACAAACGGCATTGTTAGTGAAAATGGTGTTGCTTGTTAAAGGTTGAAACAAATTTGTAGTATTGACGGATATTTGAAATAGTAGAGAACTGTAGAACATATGAAATCATCTACATTATATTAATTTTTTTAAGACTTGAAAGTTAAGAAATTAAGATATCCTATACCTGATCTTAAAGTTACCATTCCGGTTTGAATTTGTCGGCTCCGATTTTACGCACCATGAAGCGCTCTCACCCATTCCTTGTCCCTTCGTATATATGTACCAAATGCACACTAAAGTATAATTGGATGCACACCATTCATTAAAATAAATTTAAAGTTGAGCCTAAAAGAATTTTTTTAAAAACAAAAGAAAACAACCAAAGTGCATTAAAAATAAGTATTTGTGTATATATTGGATATTCAATATAGATAACGCCCCTATTCGAAAATTGTACACGCGTAACGTGCATGATAACATTGCACCAGCTATAGCATGAAACAGTTAATGAAATGTACAAACCGCTGTGAAAAAGATGCTGTAATTTAAAATGTCTGATTTCTTTGTCCCTTTCTTTCTTTGGGACTGAACACGTAACTGGCGAGGACCATTTTCATTTGCTCAGAAAGTCATGTCTTCACGACAGAAAACATAAATAATATTTATTTTTTTAAATTAAAATTTAAAAATTATACCCATAGTAATAAATTCTCCCTTTAAAAATTGTTTATTATCTTTTCACTTATAAATTTAAAAGTAATCATAATAATTATTTTTTTTTAAAGAAGAAGAATTAAGACTTAGCATAACCGAATTTAAATTATCAACCCTGCCCTTTACGTGTTACGTGAACACAGATGATATGTTTTAATGAAAAACATGCGTTAATGAGAGAGGAGTGAAAAAAATCTGTTTTAAAAGGAAGAGAGAGCAATCAGGAAGATAGGTTCAAATCAGCAGACGGTGGTGGGAGGGAAGGTTAACCTAAAATAAGCATTTCCCTTTTGGGTGAGACCGTAGTTGGGGGAGCGGGCAAGTAGGGTGGATGGGGATGAGGTTAAGGGAATAGTTGCTATTGGAAAGGGTGGGGAAACATAGGTAACATCTTCTCCGTACTGAGCATCTCAGCAATGAAATGAGATAGTTGCGCCGGGTGAAGTGAACGATTAATTCTATAAATATACTAACGGTGGGTGAGTTTGCGGGGGAGTATCGGAGCACTGACATAGCAAAAGCCGTGGAAATGTTACAAGACTCGCTATAGGCTCCTACACCACCTACTCTTTAATGGTATGCCCCCCCCCAACCTACAACTTTATTTATGAGCGGTTACTTGTGGCGAGCGATCCTTGGAGCCTCAATTCGACATCGTTGGATACGTTGATACAGTTTCTTAATTTGACCATGCGAAAGTTGTAGTTTTATTTGTTTGAGCTTTTTCAGTTGTATCTTTTTTAATATATATATATATAAATAATTTTAAATAGTTTTATTAGTAGGAATAACTTTATAGGTTTCTGAGTAAAATGCTATTAAATTGATATTTCTCTCTCTCTCCCTTTCTCTTTCTCTCTTTCTCTCTCTCTCTCTCTCTCTCTCTCTCTCTCTCTCTCTCTCTCTCTCTCTCTTTCTCTCACTCTCTCTCTCTCTCTCTCTCTCTCTCTGCCTTTTTGTCTATCTCTACGTCGGTCTTTTAAATCTCTTAGAGAGACGTACTCTTCTTCTACCTTTATCTTTTTATTACATCATAGTTTCTTTTGTTTCGATCTCTTTTTTCCTCTTGCCTCTTTCTTTCTCTCTTTGATTTTTTTCGTGACATAGTTATTTCTATTATTTCGGCTATACAGTTGTTGTCATTATTTTTCGGTGTAGTGTATAATTGCTGAAAATTTCCGCATAAAAATTATGCGCTGGTATTAAAGCCCTCGAATACATATTTAGGAAAAATAAAGTTAAACTCATTTTTGCACTGGTGCTTTTATTATGTCACTTTAAGTCTTTAAAATAAATTCTTTTAAAAGATATTTTGATAGCATATTAAAGGCATATTAAAAGGAATATTTTAATCAAAACAGTTAATTAAGTGTTTAACGTTTATCAATTGTTATTTCTAAAGAGGAAAATAGATTTCTTGGCCATGTCATTACACTAAGTTCCAAAGTTATGTCATTCTATTTCACAAGTGTCATCAAAATTATTCCAGTAGAATTATACGCACGCGGTAAAAAAATCATTTTAAAACATTTTTGAAGTAGTAATTGCATTCAAAATATAAAAGACACTTTAAAAAATAATTATTAAAAAATATGTTTGACAAAAGTAGATTTCAATGCTGTGGTATACATAAACTGAAATAACACTTTTTTCCAAACATTATAGAGACATTAAGTTCTTGTGATAAATTTATGATTAATTGAATAACGTACATTCAAAACAAACGTGAAGAAATAACTCTCTACTTGTAATATCGTTGTGTAACCATGTTTACAAGACAGTGCGCAAAGATTTGTGACGCGGCGGCCGCCTGAGTAGTTGTGTTCTTATGTTCCAGTGCGTAGTTGTGTTCTTATGTTCAGTGGTAGTGTGTTCTTATGTTCCAGTGAGTAGTTGTGTTCTTATGTTCCAGTGAGTAGTTGTGTTCTTATGTTCCAGTGAGTAGTTGTGTTCTTATGTTCCAGTGAGTAGTTGTGTTCTTATGTTCCAGTGAGTAGTTGTGTTCTTATGTTCCAGTGAGTAGTTGTGTTCTTATGTTCCAGTGAATAGTTGTGTTCTTATGTTCCAGTGAGTAGTTGTGTTCTTATGTTCCAGTGAGTAGTTGTGTTCTTATGTTCCAGTGAATAGTTGTGTTCTTATGTTCCAGTGAGTAGTTGTGTTCTTATGTTCCAGTGAGTAGTTGTGTTCTTATGTTCCAGTGAATAGTTGTGTTCTTATGTTCCAGTGAGTAGTCGCGTTCTTATGTTCCAGTGAGACCTGAAGTTATTACCACACTAGTGTTGAATCACGTGAAGTAATACATTCAGTGTTGGATAAAAGAATTTCTTGGTCATTAAAGGATGCACTACAAACTCAAGACAAAGCTCCTGTCTGCTTGTAAGACACAGTTAAATATTTTTTTTATGTCTTGCATGTTTGTGCATGTAGCTGCCAAGTTCTGACCTGAATGCTTATCTGATTTTACGACATTTCTGACATGTGATATATCTAGCTGTATGAAATATTTGACATTAAGACGTATTTGACATTATGGCCAAAGCACCAATGATTTTCGCGACAAGATTTGCACCTGTTTATTGTGATGCATCATTAGCGTATATGCACGGGCATGTCGCTGAAACCCGCCTCACGGTGTTTCTCTGTTTCCGGTAGAGAGAACGGAATTGTGGAAAGGTGATTTAAAATACAAAGACTTAGTTTTTTTAATGTTTTTTTATTTTAATTTTAAAAAAACAACTCTTGCCTCTTGCGTGCAATTTAAATTATTGCAAACGTTTAAGTATGCGTGTTTGTGTGTGTGTATCTGTGTCTGTGCCTTTTTTATGTCTATCCTCAAGAGAAGAGGCAGACTCAGAGTTTTTTGTTTTTGTTTTTTTTTATTGTTTTTTTTAAAATTATTTATTTTATGAGAGTAAGAGGGAGAGACCCAAGGCACGAGTGTGCACGTGTAACCAAACAGCAGCAAGGTGTGAGAATGACTGATTGTAGGCTTTAAAAATTCACTTTAAAAAATGATCATCACGTGCAGACTTTCTGCCTTGTCGTTTGAACACCCCTCTCCCCCACCCAAAGTGAGTGAACATCGTATCTTCCACAGTGCACCAGGCACAATGCGGCATAGTTTACTAATGTCGATTTACGAGCTAAGACATAGGTCACAGATAAACCCCCGGGTCGTAGCAATCAATATATTTAACATACACACGTCTGTCGGGCAACAGGTGTTAGTTTAATGGACGCTCACTTGAAAATCTTATCTATGATTTCATTTAATAGGTGCAAATGTTTTCTGTGGGTATTTCGAAGGTTTAGTTTAGGCTTTGATTTTTTTATATCTCTTTTGTGTAGACTATGGATAGCCGGACTCCCTTGTGCGTTTTTTTTTAAAGGCAACATAGTGAATTTTTTTGTTATTTTCGTGTGTGTGAGTGAGTGTGTGCGCGTGCGTGCGTGCTTTTGTGTGCTACTAGTATATAAACATCAAAACTCGATACTAAAGCGCAATTGGTTAGGAACCTTACCGCAAGATCTCCGCTTTAAAAACTTTTTATACATGTAAAGCGAATTACAAGAAAACATTGCATTGGGCGCAAACTTTTTTTGAGTCCTATCGTGATTTGTTCGTTTTACTTTACGGGTGTCGTCCGCGTGTGCTGGATACATTATTTGTGCTTATATTATTTCTTTTTGTCAAACTTATTTAACATGCATCCTGCTTCTTCAATTTTCAAGTGATATATGTGATCATTGCCATCGTTTCTTTATTTCAATGCTTACATATTTAGTCACCCTCATCGACGCGGTGGTCGAGTGGCAGCGCACTGGACTGTCGTACCGATGGTCACGGGTTCGAATCCGTGTGAAGGCAAGGGTTTGTTCCCGGGCCCTAGGGCGTCCCTGAGTCACCCCGCTCCGAATGGGTACCTAACACTTGTAGTGTTAGGCGGCTGGGTAATGCGTGGAACCCACAGATCATCTGTCATGGTCTGTGGACGTAAGACGTAACTATCTTCTGCATAGAAGGAGCGTCTGTATAGATCAGATAGTATAAGACGTATATTGTTGCATATTACACAGTCGAATCAAGCAAAAAATAAATCAAGTTAAAAACTGAAAGGAACTTTTCATGGTTTCTCCTAGTATTATTGTACATTTGATTACTTACTTTAAATAAGTATCCATCCATGTGACAAATAAAAAGTGTACTCTTATTGAAAGTAAAAATGTCTTGGATACAAGTAACAACTAGTTAATAAAGAAAATTTACATTATTCAAAACGTTTTTAAGTGCCAATAAATAAATTCATTTTTTTTAAATTTAATGTTATTTCTCTCTTCCTTGATATATCTTTTTTTTCCTTCTTTTTTTAAAAACGTGTATTACTAAATGTTTTTATTTAGTGAAGAAAAGCGGTCAAATCTGCACGAGACACTTTACGCATATCAAATGAATATTTGAATTTTTGTTTTGTTTTTGTTTAAAACTTTGACCATTGAACTAATTATGTTGCTCTATCCTTTATTCCCCACCACCCTTATACAGACGCCATGGAGGAGAGCTGGGACCTGACCAAGTTAAATGATGAAGAGTTTGAAGAATTCTGCGTCTACATCGTCCAGGACAGACCCTGTGACGCCGTCTGTCACAACAGGGCGCAGGCGTCACTGCCAAGGAACCTGACCTTGAGACCATCTGCTGCATGTCCCAACGTAAGTACATGTATATGGTTTTTACTCTTTTTATTTTTTAAAACAAGGATGATGACGAAATTTCGCAAATCTACCGTAAATTGTAGATGAGGTTTGCTGGTCTGGTCCTAGTGTTGAAGACAAACAAGCACTTTATAAACTGTCTCGCTTACAAGCAACTCAGCTTGACACGTCAAAGACACACGTGACAGTTTGTGCTTCGGTACCGCCTCGTCCACCCAACGAGCGAGAGAGAGAGAGAGAGAGAGAGAGAGAGAGAGAGAGAGAGAGAAAGAGAGAGAGAGAGAGAGAGAGAGAGAGAGTGGATGTTATTAGGGGTAGGTTGTGAGGGTGAGGTATGGATGTCATTAGGGGTGAGTTGTGAGGGTGAAGTATGGATGTCATTAGGGTTGGGTTGTGAGGGTGAGGTACGTATGTCATTAGGGGTGGGTTGTGAGGGTGAGGTATGGATGTCATTAGGGTTGGGTTGTGAGGGTGAGGTATGGATGTCATTAGGGGTTGGGTTGTGAGGGTGAGGTATGGATGTCATGGGTGGGTTGTGAGGGTGAGGTATGGATGTCATTAGGGGTGGGTTGTGAGGGTGAGGTATGGATGTCATTAGGGGTGGGTTGTGAGGGTGAGGTATGGATGTCATTAGGGGTGGGTTGTGAGGGTGAGGTATGGATGTCATTAGGGGTGAGTTGTGAGGGTGAGGTATGGATGTCATTAGCGGTGGGGTGTGAGGGTGAGGTATGGATTTCATTTAGGGTTGGGTTGTGAGGGTGAGGTATGGATGTCATTAGGGGTGGGTTGTGAGGGTGAGGTATGGATGTCATGGGTGGTTTGTGAGGGTGAGGTATGGATGTCATTAGGGGTGGGTTGTGAGGGTGAGGTATGGATGTCATTAGGGTTGGGTTGTGAGGGTGAGGTATGGATTTCATTAGGGGTGGGTTGTGAGGGTGAGGTATGGATGTCATTAGGGTTGGGATGTGAGGGTGAGGTATGGATGTCATTAGGGGTGGGTTGTGAGGGTGAGGTATGGATGTCATGGGTGGGTTGTGAGGGAGAGGTATGGATGTCATTAGGGGTGGGTTGTGAGGGTGAGGTATGGATGTCATTAGGGGTGAGTTGTGAGGGTGAGGTATGGATGTCATTAGCGGTGGGTTGTGAGGGTGAAGTATGGATGTCATTAGGGTTGGGTTGTGAGGGTGAGGTATGGATGTCATTAGGGTTGGGTTGTGAGGGTAAGGTATGGATGTCATTAGGGTTAGGTTGTGAGGGTGAGGTATGGATGTCATTAGGGGTGGGGTGTGAGGGTGAGGTATGGATTTCTTTAGGGTTGGGTTGTGAGGGTGAGGTATGGATGTCATTAGGGGTGGGTTGTGAGGGTGAGGTATGGATGTCATGGGTGGTTTGTGAGGGTGAGGTATGGATGTCATTAGGGGTGGGTTGTGAGGGTGAGGTATGGATGTCATGGGTGAGTTGTGAGGGTGAGGTATGGATGTCATGGGTGAGTTGTGAGGGTGAGGTATGGATGTCATGGGTGGGTTGTGAGGGTGAGGTATGGATGTCATGGGTGGGTTGTGAGGGTGAGGTGTGGATGTCATTAGGGGTGGGTTGTGAGGGTGATGTATGGATGTCATTAAGGTTGGGTTGTGAGGGTGAGGTAAGGATGTCATTAGGGTTGGGTTGTGAGGGTGAGGTATGGATGTCATTAGGGGTGGGTTGTGAGGGTGAAGTATGGATGTCATTAGTGTTCGGTTGTGAGGGTGAGGTATGGATGTCATTAGGGGTGGGTTGTGAGGGTGAGGTATGGATGTCATTAGGGGTGGGTTGTGAGGGTGAGGTATGGATGTCATTAGGGGTGAGTTGTGAGGGTGAGGTATGGATGTCATTAGGGGTGGGTTGTGAGGGTGAGGTATGGATGTCATGGGTGGGTTGTGAGGGTGAGGTATGGATGTCATGGGTGGGTTGTGAGGGTGAGGTATGGATGTCATGGGTGGGTTGTGAGGGTGAGGTATGGATGTCATTAGGGATGGGTTCTGAGGGTGAGGTATGGATGTCATTAAGGGTGGGTTGTGAGGGTGAGGTATGGATGTCATCAGGGGTTGGCTGTGAGGGTGAGGTATGGATGTCATTAGGGGTGGGTTGTGAAGGTGAGGTATGGATGTTATTAGGGGTGTGTTGTGAGGGTGAGGTATGGATGTCATTAGGGGTGGGTTGTGAGGGTGAGGTATGGATGTCATTAGGGGTGGGTATTTAGGGTGAGGTATGGATGTCATTAGGGTTGGGTTGTGAGGGTGGATGTCATTAAGGGTGGGTTGTTAGGGTGAGGTATGGATGTCATTAGGGATGGGTTGTGAGGGTGAGGTATGGATGTTATTAGGGTAGGGTTGTGAGGGTGAGGTATGGATTTCATTAGGGTTGGGTTGTGAGGGTTAGGTATGGATGTCATTAGGGGTGGGTTGTGAGGGTGAGGTATGGATGTCATTAGGGGTGGGTTGTGTGGGTGAGGTATGGATGTCATTAGGGATGAGTTGTGAGGGGGAGGTATGGATGTCATTAGGGGTGGGTTGTGAGGGTGTGGTATGGATGTCATTAAGGGTGGGTTGTGAGGGTGAGGTATGGATGGCATTAGGGGTGGGTTGTGAGGGTGAGGTATGGATGTTATTAGGGGTGGGTTGTGAGGGTGAGGTATGGATGTCATTAGGGGTGGGTTGTGAGGGCGATGTATGGATGTCATTAGGGTGGGTTGTGAGGGTGAGGTATGGATGTCATCAGGGGTGGGTTGTGATGGTGAGGTATGGATGTCATTAGGAGTGTGTTGTGAGGGTGATGTATGGATGTCATTAGGGGTGGGTTGTGAGGGTGAGGTATGGATGTCATTAGGGGTGGGTTGTGAGGGTGAGGTATGGATGTCATCAGGGGTTGGCTGTGAGGGTGAGGTATGGATGTCATTAGGGGTGGGTTGTGAAGGTGAGGTATGGATGTTATTAGGGGTGTGTTGTGAGGGTGAGGTATGGATGTCATTAGGGGTGGGTTGTGAGGGTGAGGTATGGATGTCATTAGGGGTGGGTATTTAGGGTGAGGTATGGATGTCATTAGGGGTGGGTTGTGAGGGTGGATGTCATTAGGGGTGGGTTGTGAGGGTGAGGTATGGATGTCATTAGGGATGGGTTGTGAGGGTGAGGTATGGATGTTATTAGGGTAGGGTTGTGAGGGTGAGGTATGGATTTCATTAGGGTTGGGTTGTGAGGGTTAGGTATGGATGTCATTAGGGGTGGGTTGTGAGGGTGAGGTATGGATGTCATTAGGGGTGGGTTGTGTGGGTGAGGTATGGATGTCATTAGGGATGAGTTGTGAGGGGGAGGTATGGATGTCATTAGGGGTGGGTTGTGAGGGTGTGGTATGGATGTAATTAAGGGTGGGTTGTGAGGGTGAGGTATGGATGGCATTAGGGGTGGGTTGTGAGGGTGAGGTATGGGTGTTATTAGGGGTGAGTTGTGAGGGTGAGGTATGGATGTCATTAGGGGTGGGTTGTGAGGGTGATGTATGGATGTCATTAGGGTGGGTTGTGAGGGTGAGGTATGGATGTCATCAGGGGTGGGTTGTGATGGTGAGGTATGGATGTCATTAGGAGTGTGTTGTGAGGGTGATGTATGGATGTCATTAGGGGTGGGTTGTGAGGGTGAGGTATGGATGTCATTAGGGGTGGGTTGTGAGGGTGAGGTATGGATGTCATTAGGGGTGGGTTGTGGGGGTGAGGTATTGATGTCATTAGGGTCGAGTTGTGAGGGGTGGATGTCATTAGGGTGGGTTGTGAGGGTGAGGTATGGATGTCATGGGTGGGTTGTGAAGGTGAGGTAAGGATTTCATTAGGGGTGAGTTGTGAGAATGAGGGTGGATTTTATTAAGAGGGTTTGGGAGGGCTAGAGTTAAGTGTTATTCTTAGAGTGGAAGTTGAAGTGTGAAGTGTTTTTAGAAAGCTGAAGTGGAATGAAAGTAAGAGCAATCTCAATTGTTAATAGACAATGTATTCGGTGATACGCATGTAAGTTATTAGTTCTTAGGTATGAATTGGGAAGGTGATATTGTCACTAGTAAAAAGTTAGTAGCAAATAAAGTCAGATGGGATAAGTTGGTAGGTTGAACTGTTGCAGCTCTACTAATGTAGAAGGTTATCAGGCCGTATGTTTTAAGTTGGTAGGTAATATAGTAAAACAGTTGTAGTTAAATAAGATCGCTGGTAATAAGATCGAAAATAAAAACTTGATAAATAGTAGGTAGAAAGTTGGTGTGTTAATTGTTGTAAGGAAACAGTGAGTTACCGCCCATGCAACGTACATATCGCTTTGGTTCCTTTATGACACGAGGCTGTGAAAGAAAGTGCATTGTGGATCTACCTGGTTTTCACTGAGACTAATCCCCACCCGCACCCCTGGGGCATTTAATGCATCTCTTAAACATCAACAACAGTATGCCCCTTTCACTCCATATTTACTCGACACGATTTTATTCACTCGCATTAATCCCCATTTTCACATATTTTATGACTACGAGCAAATCTGCTAGACAAAAGCGAGATTACGGCAAGGGTAAACACACAACAACGTCTTGTTTGTCTTTTTCTTATCCTCCTCTCGCCCTCATACTATAATATTATTCCCGTACCCCGTCTCCACACCCGTCAAGCCGATGTTATGATGGTCGCACGTGCTTATCAACCTGTCACGTGACGCCTCACCCTTTTCATAATGTACCTGGCCGACCGCATGCACTGTTTGCCAGTTTTACACGATACGGGTGTCTCCATCAAGACCACCCCACCCCCACATCCTTGTGACAGGGACCGGCGAACTTTCAAGTCAGAGAATTACAATACAGTGAGCCACTGAAGTCACATAGTCGATACCTGATTCCTCCAGAGTTTACACTACCCCCCCCCCTTTTTTTCCCCTCTTCCTACTTCATTCCAGTTGACCATGTTCCGACTCATCAGACGACCCACAACACATTATATGTGTCTGCCGTTGAATTGAGTTCGGGGACCGGTTTGATGAGTTGGGGTGGTGGTGGTTGGTGGTGTCGTTCCCAACTCCCCCACCACGAACTGTTTGCCCAGGGTCCACACACTCTTAATGGTTTTCACTTTATTTGTTGGTGCGCAATTGTTAGACTCGGCAGAGTGAGTGAAACTCGCGTGCATATTCGCACATTAGTAACGTCGTGAACACCACAGGGACCTGATAAAACACGCGCTTCGTGAGCTTCATTGTCACTCTTCAATCATTATTCTCCCCGCCCCCTAACCTAACAGCATACCCTCTCCCCTTTTAAAACCAATGAACAAAAATGTTGTTTTTTTTAAGTCAGTGATTGATAGAGATGAGGGCGAAATTTTTCTTGTATTTTTTTTAACGCATTGTCTGGCATTTAAATATTAAAATGTATTGACTCTATAATTAACGGGCACCCCGACAAGCAAACATGCCAGGACAATGCTCTGCTAATAAATCCCAAACGTAGGGCGGCAGTTGTTTTTTGTGAACCCAGGTCCTGGACTCGAACCCGAAGTGATCTGTGCAAACAATAAGGTGAAGAGTAGTGGATGTTGGCACAGCGATAACACAGGAGAAAATGAACTTCTGGTCGTGATAGTGTTGGCTTCGGTGTCGGAAAGAGCGAAAATGTGGGAAAATTGTTTGTGGGTCGGGGGTGGGGGTGGTGGGGGTTCGGGTTAGAGGAGGAGACTGCAGCTAATAGATTGTGATAGGTGGAATGAAAATGTGAATCGGTTGTGATATAAAGAGTTAGAATAGCGGTGGCAGTAGTATTTATTGTTATTGTATAGTTGTATCAGCATTAACAGTGACAGTTGCAGTAGTAGTAGTAATAGTAGTAGTAGTATTAGTAGTAGTAGTAGTAGTATTAGTAGTAGTAGTAGTAGTAGTAGTGGTAATAGTAGTAGTAGTGGTAGTGGTAGTGGTAATGGAAGTAAAAGTAGGGATGCGTGTAATATTATTAACAGTACCGAAAGAACCGATTTTTATCAATGTTTGAGCATTTCGACGGAGCGTATCTTTTCGAACGAACATCGAAACCCGCGTGGCCATTGTCGTTGAAGAGTTTATTTTTGGTCTGTGATCCTTTGCGAGGATGACGTGATGAGTATTGACGAGCACGATGTGGGTCCCGGTTGTTTGCAGAGTTGATATTGTGCTTTGAATCTCAGTGCTGGAACAGAGTGTTTTTGTCTGTTTGAGTTCATGTTTGTTCGAGATTTAAAAGTTGTATTTTATTTTTATTTTTTTACCAATGTGTTGTGTGTTGTTCGTTATAGCAGGTCAGAGTTGATAGGAAAGAAACAGGGGAGAAATACGGGTTCAGGCTAGGAAGCAATAATGGAGATTTCTCAAAGAGTTTTTTAAAAAAAATATTAATTACTAATTGAGGTTATAAATTTAGTAGGGCTGGTACTGATTTAAAAAATTGTTCGATTAAACGGGAAAAATGTAATTGATTAATCGATTAATTTTGATTAATTATATTATTATAACACATATATAGATCCCGTTAAGTTTCGATTCATTATTTCGCGAAATTGGTTAAGTCGTGGTAATTCAATGGCTCCCAAATCTTGTGACGAAACACAGCAAATTCGTTCTGTTATGCAAGTAATAAGGAAGAAAAACCTTTTTGTTTACATATGCACGTCTAAATAAATAATAATAATACGAGGGAAAATTATGTAAGTAATAAAAAATATAAATTATTAATATATTGGAAGAAAAAAATGAAATATTTTCTTAAATTGTAACTGAATTTTATTCGATCAAATTAATTTTGGGGCCGTCCATAAATGACGTCACGCCCCTCGCGCACACATTTGTGACGATGCGTGACGAGGGGGAGGGGGGGTTGAAGAAATGTGACGTCACATTAAAAGGGTAACTTTAAATAAAACATCCACTGAAATATTTGGCGAGCAATAACAAACTGTGAAATTGAATTACATATCGTTATATTAAGATAGACTTAAAATGCATTAATTTAATTACGGTACATTAGATCGATCTGAAATTTTGATACGATGCATTGTTAGGTGACACGAGTCTATGTGCGAAATTTCAGCTCGATAGCATCACGGAAACTGTGTCATTTTTTTACTTTTGTTTTTCCGCCCGCCCGCGAACGACAGAGATGACGACAAGATTTCGAAGTTAATATTAGGGATGTAAGAACTGGTAGTAGATCGTCATCATTGGAAAAATCTTTGATCGTATGCCTGATGACTAACATGACACAGATAGAAATAAAGGAAACATGCCAAGCACGACGTCATCCATTCCTTTTTTTGTTCTTGTACATGTTGGGTGCATGTATGTAAATATCGACTGGCACGGATCCCTGACACTTCCGGTCGTCTCGAACAGGAACTAACAAATAAAGATTTAGACCAACGCCTGGATATCTCAAACAAAACGAAACAATGAAAGATTTCAACTATTGACCCCCACATGTTTAGAATATTATCTCCCGATTCACAAGAACAATAGTTTTGTATACACTCAAAGCCCAACACCAGGTTTGCTGTCAATCAGTAAAGTCCCATCTCTCCCGGTCCACACCCCACCACATATCCTGATTTCACCCTAAAACCGACCAAACCCCCCGCATACACCAGAGGCCTTGTATCTCGTCAGGCCCACCTGTCAGAAAGTAACAACCGAAATTAAAAACACGGGTATTAGCAAGACTTTGAGCCCGAATGCCCGAACAAGGGGACATACGGGGATTAAAGGGTCTAACTTTATTTATCAGCTACGTGACAGGCGGTGGTGGGGTCGTGGGGGAGGAGGGTAAAGGTGAAACTAAAACAGGAGGCCTGGAGACGGGGACAACTGGAGGGGGGACACCCTGCACCGGTGATAGAGAGCGAAGTTTGGCGCCCCCGGGGGACAGACGTTACAACAAGGCAATTGGTATCTTAAAGGTTGATAAATGTACACTTGTCGGATTACAACTGTCTTCGACGAGTAGTGGGGGTTGCAGGGCGTCAAAACCCGCAAGTTTCGAGGTGGGGGAGGGCAGTGTTGTCGTGGCCTGAGATAAGCCGCTCAGGGGCGTGAAAGCCGGGCATGGAGTAAATGTGTAATAAATTACACGCGGGTATAATTTTTTACTTTTTAATTTCACCTCGAACGTGCGGAGTTCGTAAAAAAAAAGCGTTTCGTGTCTAGGTTATAAGACTATATTAATATCTGCCAAGAGAGCTATATCAGCTGTGATGGTTAAGTAACAAATTAGTTACGCTGTGGGGAGTCTCTAGCTTAATGACTAACATCACAGACGTTGTTTTGAAGACCAACAATTTTTATTATTATTTTAATTCAACGATTTCACATATTTATCCTTTTTACCCCTCCTGGTACAAATAATAAAATTACACTGAATACCTTAACGAATGGACACATATTTTGTACATATCTTCAACAGAAGAATTTAAGGAAAGGCTTTCAAATTACATTTAAATTTTAAAAGTTTTTAGGCTTTATTCTATTGTCATTTTTAGTATTATTTGACATAGGCCCTGTTTTATTTACATGACGTATGCATCTGTGGTGATTTATTAGACATGGGAATCTATGGATTTAAATAATTTTATAGACATATACCTGTGTTATTTACATTACATGAGCATCTGTGGAGTCTTTATGTATTGAACAAGTATTCCAACCATGTCATCATATCTTGAAATCAGATAGCACGGAGGACTTTCATAATTTTAACATTTGACTTCAGCGTCTGGGCATGGGCGACTATAATGGTCAGTATAGCTATTTAACTGTAGGTGGAGCACTAAAAATAAAATAAAATACACGTCTTACGAAATACACTTTGTATATTCATGACTAAGCGGAAATTGAAATAAGATTATACGTCCACCAATAAAAATATCGAAAACTTTAAATTTATTTCTTTTTCTGGGTGTGTTGATGAATGCAACACAATGTTGTTGTTGTTGTTGTTGTTGTTTTTTTTTGTTGGTTTTTTTGCGATTTTCGACAACACATCCAATTTGGAGGAAGCATTCTTTAACGGTAAATGCCCGTAAATACCATCTTCAACATTAAGCATTTAACTCAAACATTTAACACCTGCTTGTTATATACACATACCCCGTGCTTCCAATCAGCACACACATTTGTTTCATCCATATCTGACAACAGGTAAGGGATTTTATAATCATATATCCTCTTAACAGCGTGGACATAAATTTCATATTTAATACAGATATTGTTTTAAAAACAAAACTAGGAAATTAAAGGGCATCTGACGTGTCGGCCCGTGGTATCAACATTGATCACTAGATGGCGCTCTGTGCTGTAATTGAAAGCGTGCGCTTGGCCGTTGATTGACGTCTTGTTGTTGGCCCATCTGTCCCGCGATTAGACGGAACCGAGGGATCCCCGCGACAAAAAGCCACACTGGCGGATTACTATTAGGACCCCACTGATAACAAGCACACAGGCTAGCGGAATAACAAACTCGCTAGAAATAAAAAAATAAAACTTCTCCCCAAAACCTCGCAGAGAGACGTAGTCTTTACTGAAAGCCGCGAAGCAGATAGTGCAAGCCAAAGGAGATAGTGCTTTCGAAACCAATGACTGACTGAAAAAAATCGTTTTCAGTGTTATCAAAGAGTGCTAGAGTGGTTCTGAGGTAGCGAAGCAACAAAAACACATGGGAGATAAGAACAACGATTGTTCTTACGAGGGTTGCGCCGCCCCCCCAACCTCTTCATTGTTGCATTGTTTCTATTTTTTAAAACTGCTTCGCCCTTAATTTTCAAGCGGACACTTTGGAAACACTGAAATGTCCCCTGAATTCTCGATTGAAGCTATAGATTTAGTTAATAAAGATAATTTTGACAGAGGGCTGAACTTACCGAGACCCGTGCACCTGGTGAAGAAAAATCCAACAACAAACCCACGGGTCCTCCATTTTCCTTGCAATATTTTCATCAACAACAAAAAATTGTTTGATAATTTTATGGCAGGCCTCCGTGGTAACTTTACGTCATGGACAATTATAGAATTAAATATGACACAAGTAGGTTTGTTACTCTTCAGGGTTTGGCATCTGTTACATGGATTTTAATGACATGAGAATCTGTGGTACTTGAATAAAACAGCTCTAAGCAATAAGTGGTTGGCGGACTTGAAAACAAAAGCGTATGCACTGTCTAAAAAATAACTAGGATGACCCCAGAAGGACACAAAACAATTAAAGGCAGCCAAGAGGTTACCAGAATGACACCAAGTGAACACCAGAAAGACACCAATGGGACACCGTAAAGACACCAAGAGAACTGCAATTGCCTCAGATACACGTTTCATTCCCTGCCTCGGACACAAGGACCGACACATCAGTAAACCAACAGGACGCGAGTGTATCAGTCGGCTGCATTGTTAAAATAACGGAAAGTTGAAAGCGTCTGATACGGCTATCTCGCGGTAAACGGCTGGCCCGATGGATATCGCAAGGTTGTTATCTCAATGTCCTTTCTCGGCGGATGTCGTGCACTTGTTGTGTGTCCACTTGATGTGGCCAACGCTACCACCAACCCCTTCTTCCTCCCGTTAGTTTCCTTTCTGCTTCTTTTAATTTTATCTATCAAATGATAGCTCGCACAAAGTTATTCATACAATAGCATGTGTTTCTGTATGAATAGTGGTCAGTGAAGACAGCTTGCATGACAGTGGTCAATGAAGTTAGCATGCAGGACCGTGGTTAGTGAAGACAACTTGCATTGCAGTTGTCAGTGAAGACAGCTTGCAGGACAGTGGTCAGAAAAGACCGCATGCAGGACAGTAGTCAGTGAAGACAGCAAGCAGAAAATTGGTCAATGAAGACAGCATACGGTACAATATCTGTGAAGACAGCATGCAGGACAGTCATCAATGAAGTCAGCATGAATGACAGTGATCAGTGAAGACACCTTGCATGGCAGTGGTCAGTGAATACAGCATGCAGATCAGTGGTCAGTGAAGACACCTTGCATGGCAGTGGTCAGTAAAAACAGCATGCAGGACAGTGGTCAGTGAAGACAGCATGCAGGTTAGTGGTAAGTTAAGACAGCAAGCAGGACATTGGTCAGTGAAGACAGCATGTAGTACAATATTCTGTGAAGACAGCATGTAAGTCTGTCATCAATGAAGTCAATCGTGCAGGACAGTGATCATTGAAGACAGAACACAGGACAATGATCATAAAAGACAGTATGCAGGACAGTAATAAGAAAAGACAGCATGCAGGAAAATGTTCAGTGAAGACAGAATGCAAGACAATGATCGGAGAAGACAGCTCGAGTTTGCTATTTGCAAGCAACCTCCGGGCGTGGCATGCTCGCTGTTTAGATGACTTTTACCTTGGCAGTATTACCTTTTAAAATTGAAAACCCGCTTTCCTTTTAACCTTAGCAACACTTCCATTTTACCTTAAAAATCCATTGCCTTTTACTTTGGCAACCCGTTAACTTTTACCGTTGCAAACCTTGTCATTGTGTGTGTGTGTGTTTGTGTGGCTTGTAACGTGTCCGCTGACAGAAAAGGATGAATATAACCCAAAAAATTGACTTCAATACAGACTTGCGTTACATCCCTAAAACTATTTAACCATGTGCCTCTTTCTGCAGCTCTCTTCAGTATACAGCAAGTACCCAAACTGACAGCATGGTCTTCTGGCCCAAGAAATGGATGTAGAAAAGCTGTATTCGGGCCCCGACTGTAAATGTTTGGAAGGCCTGTAGGGGGGGGTGGGCAGGAGTGTCTTAAAAATGAAGACATGTTATTTCAATCTGACGCAGATGAATAATTTCATTGTTGGCCAGGGCAGTAAAGTGTGATTACCCCTCCCACGAACAGTCCCAATAATTTAATTGTTGGCCTTGGCATTAAAGCGTCATTACCCCACCTACCAACAGTCCCAATAATTTGTTGGCCATGGCAGTAAAGCGTGATTACCCCACCTACCAAAAGTCCCAATAATTTGTTGGCCATGGCAGTAAAGCATGATTACCCCAACAACCAACAGTCCCAATATTTTAACAATTGAATTTGAAATAACTTAACAATTCCCAATGGCAATGAATATTAATCGGCTTAGAAAAATAAAACACATCTGATTATACAAAACACTTTTTAACAATAAACACAGATTCAACCCAAAATCACAAGACAAACAACTTTTAAAAAAAAACTGGCATTGCTTGAATGAACGCCACTGCTGAGAACTATCCGACGCAGTTTATTGTGACAAGTCACGCCAGCTGTTAAATGAGTCTCACTGGAGTTTCACAGCCTAGAACCAATGAAAACACACTTTGTTTCACGACCTATTTCGTGTCCATTCATTAAAGAAGAAGTAGAAAAAGAGAGCGCACCTCTGTTATTTATTTCTATTTCTGATTATTCTCTTCCGCCCTCAAAAAACTCACAGGAGCTGGTATCGATTTCTTCAATTTTTCCCACCGGGAAAATATAACAAATACCTCCCTTTATAGTCTGCAACGCTCCAAGATGATCATAAGGGTTTGTTATTTTATAATTATTCGGACCCGGTTAAAGTAGCTGCTTCACCGGCCGGATAAGACACTATACACATGACATATCCATGAAGTTGAAACTAAATATATATATACTAGTGTATTACCCGTCAAAAATAACGGAGGTTTTCAAAATAAATACATTTCAGCTGAAATCTATTTATTTTGAAAAAAATACACAATAGAATAAAAAATAATGTATTACAGAACTTTAATTGATTTTATTTATTTTTATTTGATTCATTTATTTTCATATTGAACAATTTTATACGAACGTTCGAAAAGAGTTATCTTTGGTGCAGTAATTTGGTGCGCTGCTCCCTAAAATTAGTAGCGTCACGGACGGGACGGAAGGACGTGACGGGGCATACATTGCAAATTATGTGTGTTACTAGTGTATCACCCATCAAAAATGATGGAAGTTTTCAAAATAAATACACATCAGATTTAAAAATAACGTAATTTATTTTATTTATTTTTATGTCATTCATTTATTATCATATTGAACACTTTTATGCGGAACGTTCGAAAAGTGTTATTTTTGGTGCAGCTCTATAAAACAAAATCGATCACAGCGCCACCTAAAAGCATTTCATCCATATCGCAGCGCCACCTAACAGCATTACATTACATTATTAAAACCATATAGACAACGGGAATTATGTATATTGATATATATATATATATGTTACAGGTAATGAAGTTCCTAGTATCAAATTACGTAGTTTGAAATAAATAATTTTGAGAACCCTTGTCGTGACTTGACGTGATATTTTGTCTCCCCAACTGATCTTGTGATATCGCTGACTCGCTCTAGCAACACCGACACAGAGATTCCCACTACACTTTTCAAAATATGGCGCCTAACGGAAGTTTGATAGGAAAGTTGTTGTGTAACTTTTCCCGATCCACCCCACAGCCCCCAGGTTTCGGCACTTAAAGACAACTGTCTCCCCTTGAAGACAACAGTTTACTCTCTAACCCTCTTCAAGAAAACTCTCTAGCTCCTTGACGACACCACCCGAGTGGCGTGGAGATTTCCTTCGCTGATACACGAGACACAATCTTTGGATCCCGCAGGTAACCTCTGCCGACCCCCATCTGCTTGTCTGCTTGTGCACCTGATGGAACTTAACTTCATTTCACTCACTGCTCTAGTGAGATCAAGGACGGATAGATGAAAACTCTATCCTCGAGTGGTGGGCTTTTTTCAAGAAGATTACACCCAAGGATTCCCAAACGAGGGTGATCCTTGTTGCGCCGATTAGTGGGGAATGGGGCAGCTGTGAGAAATTCAGTCACAAAAAATATAGTTTTTTGGCATAAATATTAAATATTGTGCACTTGTTTTTTCATTGACAAATTTCTGTTGCGTATTTGCGTTATCATGACCAATGATCATTCATTTCTAATTTGCACCTACAGCCTATCCTGACCCATGTCAAAACACATCATATAATATTCCGTTTGGATGGCGTATCATTATGTTAACTTTTATTATTTCTCATTTGCGCTATTTATTGGATGCCAACAGATTTCCCATCTTTGGATATTGAGCAAGATTTTAAACCTGATATTGAGGCACATGTGTGTGCCAAATCCTTTTTGCTTTCAATCCGACTGTCGTAGTTTAAGAAAAGATTCTGCTTTGCGCGGCTGGGGAGTGGGTTTGCTAAGTATTACCATTGGTGTAAGGAGGTGATCCACATTCTTGAAGGTACTTGATGCATGGCGAATGAGATGTGTGGGAGATCGGACGATATCTTCACTGAACAACACACAAAAGTAGGAGCAGATAACACAAGTAATTGTGGCCCCTGAAAGTCAAGGTTCTCGTGGGATTTTATGTGAAAATTAAACGGTTTGGGAGAGCGAAATCTTAAAAGAGGAAGCTACTCCACTTTTTGAAATTAATGGGTTGTGTTCATTTGTTTGGTCAACTCGCTGAGTGATGAAGAGGAGATAACTGCTTATAAATAACGGGGAAATATAGTTGTAGGGAAATGACAGAAGGTTTCGGCTAAAATTACTAAAAAGCTTGTTTCTTTAGACCAAACAAAACAGGACAGACATTTTTTTTTCAAATCAATTCCAAAAAATGTATTTGTCCATGTTTCAAATAAAACGATTAATGAAATATAATATATCTTCAATGCGAAATGTTTGTCTCTCTACCAAAAGGTTTCCCATTTGACTCAAATTTTTTAACATTCCTAAATCAATATTTTTTTGTGTCCCTGCACCCTAGCCTTACAGTCCCACATATTACTATGATATAACTAGCACACAACACACACACTAACTATATATGTACTCCTACATATGTACACTACACCAGGGGTATGGCGTGGGAGGGGCTATGAGTCGGGGGGCTGCGGGCGTTAAGATCCAGGGGGAGGGGGGAATTGTAAGCTGTCATGATGATCTAGAGTCTAGAGCAACGGTGGCCAAACCGCGGCTCGAGAGCCGCATGCGGCTCTTCTGTGTTCACATTGCGGCTCGCGTACAATTTATGAATTATATGTAACAAGGATCACTGGAAGATTTCGATTTCGATTAATGATCCATTGTGCTTCAATGCGGCTTTCAATAATTTTTTTATATGTTTTAAAATGGCTCTCAGTTACTTCAGGTCTGGCCACTCCTGATCTAGAGTAAAGAGAAACTATCTGTCCTCCATTTAGGGGCGAATCATGCTCAACTTACCCCGATTGCTGGCAACCCATGCCAAGTCAACCCCCCCACACCACACACACACACCCTCTATCTCCCTAACTAAAGACAGGGATTTATCTTTGCAACCTGTAACGCTCGAATTTCAATATTAGCCCCCCCCCCAGTCTCCCAAACAAACAAAACTCAACTCGACACACACTTCCAAACGTTGCGATAATCTGTAAAAGCGCATTGCATGTCTTCAACAAAATGTTAATCCTAGGTCTTTAGCAGACCTCCGTGGTACGTGTATTTATACCTGAGGTTTTAGCTTAATGTAGTTCCTTCATGGAACAAACACCCCCCTCCCACACATAGTGGTTGATAAGAAGGGCATTAATTACTCGTGACAGGACAGAGTTCAGTAGTCACACCGACTCCTAAGTCTGGTGAAACTAAAAGGATTCCCGAGGATCAACTTCTCGTGGTCTTTTAATGTTACACTAAATGAAATTATTGTCTAACGGAAATGTTTTCCATAAGGATACACAAGATTAAGTCATGGGACAAAAAAATGTGCCGCAATAATAAATCGTTATTTATTTTGGCGGTAAGTTCTCTGATGCGAGACGTGGTAAACTTATCGTAAGCAAATCAAAGAATGATTGAACTGATCCATAACAGACATAAGACTGATCCTGGCTACAGGGTACAAGTGTACTGATCAAAATTCACACTAGGGTACAGTAGTTGTTCTTCTTAATGACCCCTCCCCAGCCCAACTGTATCGCCTGTCCAATCTCCTATCTACTTTATGTCCCCGGTCATCTCCCCCACCCCACCCCTATTCCCCAACTTTTTTGAGAGCCAACACTTTTCGACTTGACTCTAACGCCTTCGTGTCCGATGAAAGCCACCAGACCAACCCCTCCGTGACAGGGTAACCAACAATCGGACCTTCTCTTTGAGTGCACGTAGTGTACCGTTCAACACTACTCCGTGTCGCACAGTAAATTTAACACTTTTGCGTGAAAGGGAAATCTCCGAAGCTCATCAGAGCGCGCCGCGAGTTCACGGTACTCGATTAAAATAACGTACATTGGTGCGAAACGAAGCCACCCCGACGCGTAATTCACAGTGGTGATCTGACCATCACCCCCCCCCCAACCTTTTACACACGCACAGTTTTTATTCGAACAGTTAAAAGGTCTAAACGAGGTCTACTTCACAGACCAGCAGAACCCAATGAATTCATCCGAGTGTGACCAGGTGAAGCGACACTTATGTGACGTCTGCTGCTTGCAAACTAGAAAGTCTCCCAGATAAACAAACTTGTTTCTTGTAAATGATAGAGTAAATGCGATATCTCATTTTTAAAGATTGCGGTATCTTCTATTGTGTAGTTGTGTACAATAGCCGAGCCTTTTAAATGAAGCTATAAATAAAAGTAGTGCTTTTTTTTTACACTAGAAACATTAGCCTTTCATCTTTCTCCTCTACACCCCCGTTACTCGATTCGTTTAAACTTCATTCTACTGCTAGTAGAAGTTCTCCTACACTGTGGAGGAATAATTTCAGAAAGTTTGTTAGATAGCTTATTAGATATACTATCATACAGTACTGTAACAGACATATTATCACACAGTACGGTAACATGCATATATTATCATACAGCACTGTAACAGGCATTTATTATTATACAGTACTGTAAAAGGCATATATTATCATACAGTACAGTAACAGGCATATAGTATCATACAGTACTGTAACAGACATATATTATCATACAGTACTGTAACAGGGCTATATTATCCTACAGTACTGTAGCAGGCATATTGTTCCTTGTTTCATTTAAGTTTTATGCCTTTTTTAATTAAATAAAACCATTGCA
Source organism: Ampullaceana balthica (assembly GCA_944989445.1). NCBI lineage: Eukaryota > Metazoa > Mollusca > Gastropoda > Lymnaeidae > Ampullaceana > Ampullaceana balthica. Next base: position 53,420 of record CALYLW010000474.1, on the reverse strand, counting down.
CAAGATGGTTATGAAATTGTCACATATTGAGTGCATTGAGATGTATAATTGGCCACATACAAAACAGTTAAATAGTCACATTGTTTTTATCATATAAAAGTCACATTTATTTTTAGTAGCAGAATTTAATTTTAGTGATTAAGTCTCGTTCATCTTCACATTTTTATTAAATTGCTTTCGTTCCTGTTTGTCTGTCCGGAAAATTTCAAATTTTTCAACGTAACATTAAACCACTTCTGATGATCCTAGAGATCTCAAAATTTTACCACAGATACATCTTGGATGACAATGCATAGTATAAAAATTTCAGATCGATCGCATGTACCGTAATTAAATTAATGCATTTTTAGTTTATCTCTATATAGAATATGTATCCGTCTGCTTTTGGTGACATTCGCGTGCCACCGGAGTTCACCACAGCCATCGATGACCACAGCAAGGGGAGCTCAGTCACCTTCAGCTTGTAAATGTTTGTCATGCGATGCGTATTATATTGTTAATCAATTTTATAAGTTTTTTTTTAGTGTTGGTGTTTGTCCATATCTTTGTGTTTGTTTGTGTTGGGTCTAAAATGCCTCACCTCCACGCGGTTAGATATAATACATGGAAACCATTACGTAATTTTGTATTTAATGAATTTTCTTATGTACAATTAAAGTAAGATAAAAATTAATAAAGAAATAAAATTTTCGATTTACTCTATGATTTTACACTTAGACTAAAAAGAATAAAATAAATAGAGGTAAAAGGATTTTTAAAAACCACTTTTTTATAAGTGGACTAAAAGGAAGCGGGTGCTTAAGTGCTTATGAGGTTTTACATATGCAGTTAACTCATTCTCTCACGTATAGATCTCTCTTTTGCCTTCTAAATTATAAATCTTTAATTTTTATACCAAACACCTCATAAGCGCCCGCCCAACCTTTTTAGTCATATTAAATGACAGTACTTGAACTTATACGTTTTACATTATTTTCTCCTTTTTAGTTCTCTTATAAAAACGTGGTTTTAAAATATCTTATTTTTTTACCTCTATTTTGAGAGATAAAATCGTCATACGTCACATTCAAATTTTGAATGTTTGAGACATGTGAGCAAAACATTCAGCGCCTAACCTTGACTTTGGTTAAGTTTTTTTTTAAATTCTTTTTTTTAAAAATAATTTTAAAAAAACACCTAACTATGAACACATACTTTCTAGGGGGCGAATGTAGTTACACAGAGACGAATAACAATATCCCAAGATCTGGTAACGATAATAAAGAAAGAGAAAGATTTTTTTTTAAAGTTACCACGATGCCAGTGTCGATAACGTTGACAAAAGGAAGCAGAACTCTGTTTGGAGGTTGATGTTTGGGGTGGAGGATACGAAATCATAACTATGGCGGTAATTGCTGAGGCGAGAGCGAGGGGGCTGAGGCGACAAGACAAGGGACATCTGCCTTTACTTTCATTCGAAATCCACGGACGGACCGGCTGAATGGGGCGCTATCACTTGGTTGAATCTGAGCGCCCTGCAAGGCTGCGGCGGTTGGGAAGGGGGTGAAGTATTGTTGAGTCGTTCACCGAGAGGGTTGGGGGGGATTAGCGACCTCTCTCATCTGTGACATCAGGATTACGGCTCTCTCGCCCGACCTCTTGTCTAAGGATTCGCATGTGTCGCCACCTTCCACGCAGAGTTTCGGACGCGGTGGTTCGTGCTGTGCCGCACGAAGGTTTTACTGCTGTATATTGATTTGGTTTAGATGTAGACAACGCTATAAACTGGTGTATTGGCAAACGGAGATGTGGTATCCGTTCTTTAGCACCCGTAAAGGTTTCACTCGTAACACAGTCTGACAAGTTGTTGCAGCTGGTTGCCTTAAAAAATTATAATGCAAATAAATATGCAAATAAATTAATAAATGTAGCTAACAGTTAAATGAATATTTGAAAATTCTTAAATAAGCCATTGTTATAATTATGTGCTTCCCTTTATTTGAACTCACAGGTTTCATTTTATATTTCCTTCTCAAAAAGAAAATTAAACCCACCATTGCTGTAACGAAGTAACCTGCAGGCGATCTCAAAGTGCTATTTGTCTCTTGCTAACACCCCCCCCCCACACACACACACACACCATCACCAAGTGAATGCCATTCAAACAGCAGATGTTCAAGGCCAAGGCCAGACATCGACCTTTATATTATGTACCGTAGCAGACATTCGTCTTCATCTATCGGCAATCGCTACACATTTTATTGAAAGGCCTGCCTGGTAAGGCCGTGCACTAGTTTCCACTTCAATAGAGAGTGGGGGGGGAGAGAGAAAACGACCCTAAAATACGTCAACCAGGTACCCGTGTCAGCGAGTACTCGGAGTCAGCGGCGTATTATCTGAGGGGGGCCAGTGCTCACTTGACCATTGCCAATATGTTGGCCGTAATCTCTCACAAAATAAAAATCCCAATTGTGCGAAAATGCTGGAGAAATTTGCAGTCCAGTTGCTGATGTACACTACCCGCTTCCTACGACCCGGCGTTGTTGGTGAAGTTAGTGATCTCTTTTAGTCAATTCCAAGCGTCATTTTTGAGGATCAGGCCAGGTCAAATCTTATCAATCGACACAAATGTTTCATAACATTTTTGTCTGCTAACGCTCCTCTAATAATTCAAGCTATAGCGACATGAAAGGGAAACTCAATTATTACTGTATTACAGCCTTCAAAAAATCTCAACTTCCTCTCTCCACCCACCCACACATACACAACCCACACGCACCTATACATACATACACACACACTAATATGTATTCATGGCTTTAGGTTCTCTGAAATAATCCTTTTTTCCAGACACAAACACTTTTTTTAACCTTCACCCATTTGACCCTGACGTTGTCCCGAGCCAAAGAAAAATGCTTTTGCTCTGCCAATCCATAGCTGGTCTTAAATTCCCTCCCACTTTTCCGTGTAAACTAAACATGTATTTTATTTTAAAACAAAATTTATTTTCAACGCGTTAATTCCATCAATGTGCTCACTCCCATAACGTGAGATCCTCTTATCTAAATGAGACCACGACTTAACGTCACCACTTCATCAATAAGCGCTCACCCAACCCACCAGTACACAAGGGAAGGTAACGCCAATGGCACGATATAAAGAACTTGAGCTGTAACATTGGACCGACCTGTGAACTCAGGTCTCAAAACATGGCGGCCATGTCACAGGAAGTCCTCGTTCGATCCACAAAGTGCGTTTGGGAAGTTATAAGAAGAAATGAGTGGAAAAAAAGCAGAGTCTTCACTCTTGATTTCATTTTCCTTTTAAAACCATCCAACTGCTTCTTCGTTTTCTCTCCCTCTCGCGTGACACAAACCAATGAAAACCTCGTTCACACGACTAAATGCTCTATAAGCGGGGACCCGCCGAGGGCGAAATCCAACAGTCAAACAAACAAGCTTATCCCATTGGTGATTTAATTGGCAGGAGAATGCGCCAAAGGTTGTATCGAAAGTTATGGAATGAAACTAAAAAGCTCTTCGCTTTGATCAAACAAATCTTATTTGTAAGTCCTCCATTTATGGGCTTTCTCGAGTGCCATTCAGACATGTTTGTACAAACTAGCGTGACGTTAGGGGGGCCAACACGAAACATTCAGAGTGCTGAAATAAAGTGTGTGTGTGGGGGGGGGAGGCATGGTGGGATCACCATAGAGGGAAAACAGGAGAAGGAATATTTTTTAATGTTTTTTAAATTATTTTATTAAAGCATGAAATGACACCATTTGTTTACTTTCGAGGAATATGGAAAGGCTATTTTAGAATGGGGGAAGTGGGAGGCTTACGTATCTTACGTAAATGGAAAATTTTAAGTTTAACAAACTGTATCCACTATTAAATATCTGCCACTGTAATAGTGATGAGAGTACACATCATTCATTTATACACGTGGCCACATCTTGCGTGATACGGTGACTGACAGTGAACTTCAAAGATTTGCCCCAGGTGTACGTATAGATGAGACAAAATAATACAGTTCGTGGGAAAAACTCAAACCAAACTCTCTTAAGCGGCCACCTAATTGTACGATCACTCAGAAAGTATCATGTCAATATGAACGAACCTTTATTAAGTTTTTTAATAGATTTGTATGCTGATAATAAATCAACTGATGGTTAAATTTGTGCAATTGCTAAATTTGTTTGACTATAATGGTTACATTTTTAATCTTGGATAAACTTGTACAGTAGGTAAATGTGTATAATGGATAAAGGTGTATAGAGCTTACATCTGTATAATTTTTAAAGTTGTATAGTGGTTACATTTGCAGAATGGTTTAATTTTTATAATGGTTAAATTTGTAAAATGGTTAAATTTTTATGATGGTTAAATTTGAAAAATGGTTAAATTTTAAATTTGATTGGTCCTATTTAAAATAGGATCAATTAAAATTAATCAGGTACTTTTATCGATAATCACAAACTCTACAACAGCATACTCTCCGGGACGCGCACACACACATACACATGCAGACACACAAACACGCAAACAAATAAATACTCTCAAACAAAATTGCTGCAAAAAAGTATTAAAGAAAATATTTTAATTAAAAAAACAATCCTAGTTGATGGCTACTTAATTCAATTGTTTGAGTTTAGCCAAACAAAGATAAACTTTTTTTTTAAAGAAGGGATAAAATGGTTAAATTCTGTAGTGGTCCCCAGCAAACTGAGACCTGCAAGCTTGGACCACGAGGTATCTGGAACTCCACTTTGGGAGACTCACTTACACTAATCTTGGCTCCCGGCACCCCGCCGCGGTCAGATCAATAATTGTTTCGCTTAATTTTATTACCTCTCATGGTGTCAGTGGTTCTCAAGCTAGATAGACGATCTTTCTGTAAGGGGCCGTCCATAAATGACGTCACGCACCTAGGGGGGAGCGGGTCACACTTTTGTGACGATGCGTGACGAGCGGGAGGGAGGGGGGTTGAAGAAATGTGACGTCACATCAAAAGGGTAACTTTAAATAAAACTTCCACTGAAATATTTGGTCGCTTACAATTTATTTAATTACTTTTTTTTTAATCAGTGCTTCTCAATGTGCCGGTCGGTAGGCAATCAGACGCTGGTTGGCGTAAGCTATCAAGACACGAAAATTAAATCTAATTATAATCCTTAAGTTTGAGAATCCACAAGATAACATGAAATTGTTATACTGCGTCGTTTGATGTTGACATCAAAGCATTTGTGATGTAACCGCAGCTCCGTTTGGTTCTCTCATGGCAGGAGTCGTCGATTTTTTTGGCCAAAATATACAAGTTTATGTGTGCGTTACCCCCCCCCCTCCAACCCCCATACTCTAGGTCCTGCTCACATGACTCGGGGATTTGGGGGAGCGTCGTTAGCCGAAAATGCTACTGGTGAGTTTTACAAGCATGACAAGTGTCTAAAAATGATCTGAATAGGATTATGTGTAGATATTTTCAGTCAAAACGACACGGAATATCATTTTCTTTAAAAGGGGAGGGGGGAGAGAATCTATTTGATAAAATGAAAAACGTTTTAAGTTTGATAAAATTGTTCGATTGATTTTGGTCAAACGTCCCTGGCCATTCTAGTATTCTAGATCAGTGCTTCTCAAAGTGGTGGTCCGCGGACCGGTGCCGGTCCTTGGGCCATCCGCTGCCGGTCAGCAGATGTTCTCAAAAAAAGAACCGAAAAAGTTGTCAGTGCAAGGAAAATAGTGCACCGGTCCCTGGTGCAATGGAAAACATTTCTGCCGGTCCGCCATACTAAAAAGTTTGAGAAGCACTGTTCTAGATATAATGGTAAATGAGCCCATTTAAAATTAGTCAACTATTCATTAACTTTATTGAATGCATCAAATTCTTGTTATCGCAATTCGAGAGGAGCACAAAACAACTTTTCTTCTTAGCTCAGTTTTTAAGGCATTAATTTTAAATATCACAGAAAGGCTGCTTGATGTAGACAAGTCATGTGGATTAAGATTATTGTCACTCCTGTCAATATAAATGAAAGTAGGGTAGATTTAGGTGGCTTTGTATAGTACGTAGGTAAGAAATCTACATAGTTGTCAAATTTTTAAAAAATGCATTTTCTGGAAGGAACCGATTCAATAATGGGCATATGTTCCAAGCGTACACGTACACATGACGTATTTTAATATATCTAGTGGATTGTAGGTAGTGGATGTTATATGTCCCAAAATGAGTCTGCATTACCCCCAAGAATTCCCTTTTTGACCCCAGATGAGGTTATTTACCTCTGTTTTCCGACCTCTTTCTTACGGGATGCGCGTCAGTCAATTGAGGGATTTTTTAAAAACAAATTTTAAAAAATGTTACTTCTAATAAATTTTAGAACCGTGATGATTAATAGTCAATGTTTAATTTGTATGCATTAAAATAAAATATAATCTAAGGATGTTAACACAGTTCGTTTTCTGAAGGCCGGTTAAACGTTTTTATAAAATGCTTCACGTGAGTTACGATATTACAATGTAGATCTTCACTAAATAAATAATAAATACTTAAATGACAATAAAAGTGATTTGAAACATACTTATGTTCAAATAGAAAAAAGTGTTTTTTTTGTGTTTGGGGGGGGGGTCAAAGATTTGTGATGTATTTTTAGAGGGGGGGGGTCTAAGTTTTTGTGACGACGCGTGACGAGGGGGGGGAAGGGAGGTTAAAAATCGGCAAAAATCGCGTGACGTCATTTATGAACGGCCCCTAACGACCCCATAGTCACACATATTTTTCCTATATGAAAATTTAGGTTTTAAAAGATTTTATAAGAGGTGCTCAAACGCCGCCCCCCCCCTTTTTAAATCCCTTATATTAACTTCACCGGCGTCTCTGTCTCCCTCTCTGTCTGTCTTGGGCAGGCGTAAAATTAGAAGTAAAAAATGACCCTCTTTCCGTAATTCGATCGAGCTGAAATTTGGCACACGGACCCGTCTCACCTAACAATGCATCGTATCAAAATTTCAGATCGATCGAACGTACCGTAATTAAATTAATGCAATTTTAGTTTATCTTTATATAACATATGTAATTCAAATTCACTGTTTATTATTGTTTTTTTCCACGTGAGTTTGAGTTGACGCTTAGACGTCGACCGTCGTGCCGACACCCCCTCACGTCCTATTTCCCGTTAAAAGACAGGGGACATCACTCGGTATCAGTCTGTAAATGCTTATCGCGTTTGAAAATAATCAATACTGTTAGTTATGTCTCAGATATAAGGGATTTATAGTGAAAAACTTTGTTTTTACGGGTTTGTTTTTTAAATCCCTTATATTAACTTCACCGGCGTCTCTGTCTCTCTCTCTGTCTGTCTTGGGCGGGCTGAAAATTAGAAGTAAAAAATGACCCACTTCCCGTGATCCGATCGAGCGGAAATTTGGCACACTGACCCGTCTGACCTAACAATGCATCGTATTAAAATTTCAGATCGATCGAACGTACCGTAATTAAATTAATGCATTTTTAGTTTATCCTTATATGAGGTATGTAATTAAAATTCACGGTTTGTTATTGTTTTTTTTCCCACGTGAAATTTTGAGCTGACGTATTGAGGCAACCCAAAGAAGCGACGGGGCGCTTTTGTTTACATTTTACGTGTCACTCTGAGCTCGGTCAAGCGAATCAGTGACCAGACTTTTCCCCTCTCCCCCTCCCACCCACCCCTCCCCCCTAGGGTTATGAAGCAAACTTGAGTTAAGACAGATTCAGTCTGTAAATGTTTGAAAATAATCAATACTGTTAGTTATGTCTCATATATAAGGAATTCATAGTGAAAAACTTTGTTTTTACGGGTTTGTTTTATTAAATCCCTTATATTAACTTTGCGGCCGTCTCTGTCTGTCTCTCTGTCGTCATTTCATCATCTCATGGACGGGAGGAAAAACAAAAGTCGAAAATAACCCACTTCCCGTGATCCGATCGAGCTGAAATTGGGCACACGGACCCTTCTGACCTAACAATGCATCGTATCAAAATTTCAGATCGATCGAACATACCGTAATTAAATTAATGCATTTTTAGTTTATCCTTATATGAGGTATGTAATTCAAATTCACGGTTTGTTATTGTTTTTTTCTTCCACTTCCACGTGAGTTTGAGTTGACGCCGACCGTCGTGCCGACACCCCCTCACGTCCCACCCCCATTTACTAAAGACAAGGGACATCACTCGGTGTCAGTATGTCAATGTTTGTAGAGTTTGAAAATAACCAATACTGTTAGTTATGTCTCATATATAAGGGATTTATAGTCAAAAACTTTGTTTTTACGGGTTTGTTTTATTACTACGTTTTTATTAACTCGCTTTCGTTGGGCATTGTTTGTCCAAGATTTCAAATCTGCCAACGTAAAATTGAACCCCTTCTGATGGTCCTAGAGATCTGAAAATTTTACCACAGATAGATCTTGGATGACAATGCATTGTATCAAAATTTCAGATCGATCAAATGTACCGTTATTAAATTATTGAACTTTTAAGTTTATCTATAGTCTATGAAAAAAAGCATCTGTACCGTCGGCTTTTTGTTGACGTCTGTGAGTTCGCCCCGTGACCACATCACAATGTTTTTAAAACGTTGGGCGGGCGCTTGTGGGGTGTTTGGTAAAATAAATAGAGGTAAAAAAATATTTTTAAAAGCCAGGTTGTTATAAGTGGACTAAAAAGAATAAAATAAATAGAAGTAAAAAAAGATTTTTAAAAGCCACGTTTTTATTAGCGGACTAAAAAGAAGAAAATAATTTAAAACTTATAAGTTCAAGTACTTTGATTTAATATGACTAAAACGTGGGGCGGTTGTTTGGTATAAAAATTAAAGATTACTAATTTAGGAGGCAAAAGAGAGATCTATAAGTGAGAGAATGAGTGAAACCGCATATGTTAAACCCCATAAGCGCCCGCCCCACGTTTTTAGTCATATTAAATATAAGTACTTGAACTAATAAGTTTTAACTTATTAAATCCCTTATATTAACTTCGCGGCCGTCTCTGTCTGTCGTCATCTCATCTCATGGGCGTGCGGGCGGAAAAACAAAAGTCGAAAATGACCCACTTCCTGTGATTCGATCGAGCTGAAATTTGGCACACTGACCCGTCTGACCTAACAATGCATTGTATCAAAATTTCAGATCGATCGAACGTACCGTAATTAAATTAATGCATTGTTAGTTTATCCTTATATGAGGTATGTAATTCAAATTCACGGTTTGTTATTGTTTTTTTCCACGTGAGTTTGAGTTGACGCTTAGACGTCGACCGTCGTGCCAACACCCTCTCACGACCCATCCCCCGTTAAAAGACAGGGGACATCACTCGGTGTCAGTCCGTAAATATTTGTGGCGTTGAAACATAATCAATACTTTTAATTATGACTAAAATATAAGGGATTTATAGTAGAAAACTTTGTTTTTACGGGTTTGTTTTATTTTCTTCTTTTTAGTCCGCTTATAAAAACGTGGTTTTTACAAATCTTTTTTTTACTTCTATTTATTAACTCGCTTTCGTTCTTGTGGCATTGCTTGTTGGTTTGTCCAAGATTTTTTCAAATCTGCCATCGTAAAATTTAACCACTTCTGATCGACCTAGAGAGCTCAAAATTTTACCACAGATAGATCTTGGATGACAATCCATTATATCAAAATTTCAGGTCGATCGAATGTACCGTTATTAAATTATTGAACTTTTGAAGCGCCCGCCCCACGTTTTTAGTCATATGAAATGAAAGCACTTGAACTTATAAGTTTTAAATTATTTTCTTCTTTTTAGTCCGCTAATAAAAACGTGGTTTTTAAAAATCTTTTTTTAAATTCTATTTATTCACACACAGGGCAAATAATTGAATATTTTCAAGAACACCACATTAAAAAAAAATGAAGCGCAATATGAAGCGACCACTTCTTCAACCTTATAAGTCACTTTCAAAGGTTATTGAGAAAAAGGCATTTATATTTGAGCGACTTAGCAGATTTTGAAAGTGTTTCATATTTTAACAATAAAATTAATCGTATTTATTAACCTAAAGAATACTGTAGAATTTTACCATTTAAACCAGAAAAGGGCAGTAAAATCGACTTAGTAGGTTTTGCAAGTGGACTCTTCATATATAGAACGAAAATGATAGTACAAAGTGATGCTTGCAATAGATAATGTTAAAATATAATTCCCTTACGCTTACTCATTTACCAACAAAGAAAAACACCAATTTTACATAGAGCTGAACAGAGATATAATAATACCTGCCTAATAGTTTCTCCTTTTCTTTATGTTCCCATAAATTGAGATAACATAGAAGAGAAATAGATTTCATTGAATTAAGTAAAATTTTAGTAAAGCATCTCGTTTTCCTAGTTACTTATTCAGACGTCAATTTTTCCAAGACGCTTGAAATTTTAAAGTTTGTCTTTTTCGAAATTATTATGCATATTGGGGTGTTTATTAACAGAAAAATTTGAATATTTACATATTCTTGTCATAAATCTTAATAATGTTCCATAAAATAGACGAATTCAAATTATTTACACATTATTATTACTTTAATTTGATAGGCGTAACATGCTTAATGAATAACCCTATTTTAATGAAAAACAAAAATTATTTGTGCTACATGTACTTTAATGCAATAAAAACTACATACATTTAATTTTTAATGACTTACCTTACAATAATTTACTAAAAACTGAAACAGTAATATAAATTACTACCTGCAAGTTAAACACAATATTTGAACCACCATGCCTTGTAGGTACTTGGTCGCGCATCATTCTGCGAATGTCAAAATTGCACGTTAAAACTGTCGTGGCGATATTATTATTCGGCCCAGCGGTAATGTGTTTTTTTTGGGTAGTTTTCTTATAATATGGTCATCTGTGACTTATTCCGCTTAATTTTCCAAACAAATGGATACCTTTTTTGAGCGATTTAAAAATTTGAACTGCTTGCGCTAGTTATAATATTTACTATGTAATCAAACAAATGTTGTGCGAATCCGTTAATTAAGACTCGAAATTACGAATATTTTTGTTTCACCTTGGTTTTCCCCCTTCAAAAGAAAAAGGACGGTTGTCGGAAATGGTTGTACTTTTCAAATGCCCCCAAATGCCGCCCCTAAATGAGTGCCGCCCGGGGCGGACCGCCCCACCGCCCCCCCTAGCTACGCCACTGTCTAAAGCTATACCTGAGAGGCGCTAACAGACACACAGAAGAGCTTTCAGTAGATGCAGTTTACAATCAGTGACGTGTTAAGTCCCAGTTAAGCCGTAAGATCGGGTTGTATGTTAACATGCAGGCCAGGATATCATCTCTTCAAAGGAAACACACACACATATATATATATATATTATTTATTTATTTATATATTCAAAAACGTTTTTCTGGGATTTCTGCCCTGTATTATCGTCAACACCAGACGCAGACATGGCTGTCACATAATCCCAATGAGGAAAAATTATAGATCTTACGGCGGATGGGGTTGGGGGGGGGCAATGCAGACAATAGATGAGAGAAAGCGAGTTTTGTTTAGGGTGATCTTTAAACACATGGGTTTTATCTTTGGGGTTGGAATGGGTTGTGGTACAGCCCAGAAAATATAGGAATTGTGCAAAGTTAATCATAGACCAAGAACGTAAAGAGGGGAAGGGAGGAATTAAATCAAGGGTATTATATCACGAGCTTATATAGCAATGGAGTCATCATTTGTTTTTCTAAAGAATTTACGTTTGTGTTTATTCATTTTAGTTTTGAAAATGATGAGTCTTATGCATTTTGTAATATCATTTTGTAATATCATTTTGTAATATCATTTTGTGTCTACAGACTATTGGTGTTTGGAGTTCAGACCACATTCCCAGGGGGACACGGTTCGGACCTCTAGTCGGAGAGATACTTGACCGCTTTACGACGACCACTCAACAGCTTAATCCGAAATACCAATGGCAGGTAACGTGTAGTATAAAATGTCAAACATGTATGACTAGGTGAAATGGTATGACTAGGTGAAATGGTATGACTAGGTGAAATGGTATGACTAGGTGAAATGGTATGATTAGGTGAAATGGTATGACTAGGTGAAATGGTATGACTAGGTGAAATGGTATGACTAGGTGAAATGGTATGACTAGGTGAAATGGTATGACTAGGTGAAATGGTATGACTAGGTGAAATGGTATGACTAGGTGAAATGGTATGACTAGGTGAAATGGTATGACTAGGTGAAATGGTATGACTAGGTGAAATGGTATGACTAGGTGAAATGGTATGACTAGGTGAAATGGTATGACTAGGTGAAATGGTATGACTAGGTGAAATGGTATGACTAGGTGAAATGGTATGACTAGGTGAAATGGAATGACTAGGTATGACTAGTGCTAGGTGAAATGGTATGACTAGGTATGACTAGTGCTAGGTGAAATGTTATGACTAGGTGAAATGTTATGACTAGGTGAAATGGTATGACTAGGTGAAATGGTATGACTAGGTATGACTAGTGCTAGGTGAAATGGTATGACTAGGTGAAATGGTATGACTAGGTATGACAAGTGCTAGGTGAAAATATAAAAAACAAACAAATGAACAAAAATAAACCGCTGTAGAGGAGCTGCCCTATTTCTGAGCGAACCAATTCATTAAAATGATTATTTAATTCTCTAACTCTTAGTGCTGTATTCCTTACCATATTGTTCATGTCAGTCAAGTTTTATGTACCTATAGCAATAATTTGATACTAATAAAATAAAACGTGTTGTGTCGTATTATTTTTTTCTCCTTATAATAAAATTGTGTGGTGTCAGGGGATATGTGTCACTGATTTTCAGATGAACATCCATATGACATGACCGTTGACCTTACAGATGACATGTCAGCTGATCTTTCAGACTACATGACGTTATATCACATGATTGTCGTGTCAGAATCTTTTTGTTAGTCTACCCCCCCCCCGCCCTCCTGTCAAAGCCTCAAGAGAAACCTATCGCCTGTGCCTTCCTCTTCCTCCCCTTTCTTTTCCTGTTGTTTCATGCGTATTCAAAGTGCAAGGCCGTCGTCTAAGACTTTCATCCATTGTTATCCACACCACTGCTTGGATTAATCCATTCCTTTTTCCTGCGTCCATCCAGCTTTTTGTCTCCACGTCTCAACTAAAATTAACTGGCGCTGTCATACACCTGACTCATTCCAAATGTTTTTTTAAAAATATATTAAAAAAATAATAACATAATTTTTAAAAAATCCACCTGCATTTCTTGCAAATAAAAAAAAATTTTGTTAAATTAATTTTTTTAAGTTTTAAATTTTACAACATAATTTTGATCCATCAAACCCCCTCTTCTCCACCTCTCACCACCCCAAAAAATTTGAGCACGGTACGAGGCAGATTGTACTAAGTCTTAATCTCACACTCTGTCAACATTAGGAGAGCGCTTTCTTTCTGGTGTCAATGTGATGTAAATACTATTCATAAAATTCCGTCAGTGTAGACGGTAAAAGAGGAGAGACAGAAAAGTTCGTTAAGAATTCAGGATTTACAAGTTAAGATTTCTCTATCTTTTCTCTTTGCCGTTTTCTTTTTTAAAGGACTTTTATTTTGAATTCCCCATCTCAAAAACTGTGCACACGACAACAAAAGAAAATGTTCCCAAGGAAAATAATGATAAAGCGGGGTAGGACAGCAATGAGGTTTGGTAGATAAGGGAAAATAAGAAAGACAAGCCCCTGGTAACAAAAGAGATTGGGGGAATAGTTTTTATTGTGTCGGAAAGGGGCGCTTTGGATTCCCTGTGGAGGGGGAGTAGTTGGACGTCGAAATTTAAAATGTATGAAGAGATTTTGTAAAGGTTATTTTAAATTTAAATATGGAGGCCGACGGGTGGGGCAAGGTGTTAAAGTGGAAGGGGTGAATTGAGACTCATTTAAAGAACAATATAAGGAGATTTCACGTCCAAGGAGCTTAACAGCTTTACAATGTGAGACTCGTTCAGAAATGTTCCTACTAAGACAAACAAGGATTCACAGTAATTTCCCTCACTAAAATGTTTCAATTTACTTATGTTGTTTCTGCTACTGGTTTGTGTTACCTAATTACACAAAGGATCTTGTGGTCTATCTAACGATTCGTCTCGCGTGTCCTCATCTCCACCTTCTCAATTCATGTATGGGGTGAGGAAATGAAATACTTTTCACGGCTCCTCCTCCGTAGCCGATGAAGTGCAGCGATAAGCGTCTTGTTGAGCCAGTCATTGAGTTTATCGTTCACGTTTTGTGCATGTGTGCAGCTTTAAAATGCCGGGAAAATAAATGAAGTATCTATCTGCCGTGGGTGTGACCTACATTGTATATGCATGACCCTATACTATGTGTTACTCTTACTTAAAACATACTGTATAAATTACGTAATTTTTTCTTGTATGACTTAACACTACCAGCTGTACAAAGATGTGAACGTATGTAGGACATGCATTAATAATATGTATATTTTGTAAATATATGCCCTACAAATTCAATCTACCTATATGAGTAGTATGACGTACAGTTGATATGCATGACTTGTATACTTCTCGTAAAATTATAGTTTATATGTATCATCTATTTAATATTATATGTATCAGGTAAGGAATGTATGTATGATCTACATTGTTACTGTCCAGGGATGCGCTTTACTTGAAATAATTTCAACTCAAGCCACGGGATGAAGTTTTTAAAACAATTTAAAACGTGATCTTGAAACAACAAATGTGTAACTAGCAAGTCTATATTCAAACGAGTAGGAAACTCGATTCAGGAAATACACCAGACTCGTCAAACATTCATAAAAATAATGCAAGAGCTTTCAGCAAGAGTATTCACTCATTTACCCTGTATCGTTAAAATCTAAATATAGAACATGCGCGATTTATTTGAAACTTTAGAGATTCCGTGCGAAACTTGAAGCGCATTCTGTTAATCTTCTAGAAAGTTCCTCCTTCTTAAAGTGTACATAATATCTACACCAAAGAGAGTGTATTTAAAAATAATTCATCGGAATAAAACATCATAAATGCATTTAACTTATATATAACAACATACTACCTATATCACGTATAGAATACATGTATGACCCAATTACAACGTCTATTTGCAGGTGTACAAAGATGGCGCCCTCGAGCACATCATCCAGATCAAGGACCCTGATCGTAGCAGCTGGCAGCACTTCATGAACTTGGCGTCCTCGTCCAGAGAGCAGAACGTGGTGGCGTGCCAACACGGCACCCATATCTACTTCTACACGGTCCGACCAATCGAGTCCAACACGGAGCTACTATTCCGTTTCTCGCAGGAGTATTGGGATAGGGTCAAGTGCGCGCCTCTCATTGAGCATCACCGTAAGTTTACCCTTTTTTCTGCGCACTTTAAAGGCTTGTATTTGGAAGAGGCGCGGTGGCGTAAATTTTAACTTTGAAAAAAAAATCATCGAACATAGTTAATAATCTGCCAATATATTTTTTCGGAATCTCTAAGAATTACTACGTCTAAACTTTCATTTGATCGCAAGCTCATGGGCAGATAACTCCATCAGCTCAAAGCACGCGAAATGTATCGCTACGCTTTGGTGTCAGCTCCTTGATTTCAATCATTTTATCTCCGTTTCTCACACTGGTGTTCAGAGCATCCAGTAAGGGGTCACACAGCAACTGATATCTCTGATGGTTCTTTTTTCATTAAGTGTGGATGGGGCTTTGGCTCAGTCACATCACACTTTTGTTTACAAGTGATGGTGATTGCAGGATGGAGCTTTCGCACAGCCACATCACACTTTTGTTTCCCGGGGATAGAGATTCGTTGTTTGCAGGGTGTGACCAACAACAAAAGCTACATTCTTTTGTTTCTGTCCCCTACCAAACAAAAATCCCTCAATGTTAAAATAGAGAAATAATGACGCCTTATTCACTTATTCACGGTTTCACTGAATAATAAAGATTCCTAAGAAGTGAAATCTTAGACAGTCACTGAAATATATTAACATTTTGGTTACAAGGTGACTCGGTTCAACCTGATGGAAGTGATACAGACTACAACGAACCACGGGACGACCATTGCGATTAAACTTCTTGGTGGAATCTTGAGAACGAGGCTACGCCTAACAGGGATGCATAGCCTTGAACTCTTGATTTAATTGTGTGTATTTGTTTTGTTATTATTTCTGGATCAGGATCTTCATCATGGATTCATGTTTCGCTAAGGATTGCTCCATCAAATTAACAGTCTACGACGGTGATGCGTCCATTTCTGAACATTTATATGAAATTTTGTTTAGGAAGATTTAGAGTGCTATGTGTTTTATGTAGTTGTTGAACATGTTTGAAAAGCGCTGTGAGCCCAGCTGTAGGCTGTGTACTGCGCTATATAAGTGAACAAATAATGATAATAAGGAGTAAAAAGATGGAACAGGATTTTGTGGCAACAGAATCCAACTGATGGTGATACAGAGGCGTAGGGGGGATATTTTGCCCGGGGCTAAACTATGAAATTGGTGCTCCCTCGCTTATTTGTAACCATTGTTCACTTATTAGAATGTAACGTCGTAAGCCTCATTTGGCGCCACTATACTTCGGCACCCGGAGACTTATGTACGCCCGCCCAAAAAAAACACCCCTCCCCCCTCAAATCGCTAAAGCTGTAGATCCCCTCTCTATACCATGTCACATCGAATTCATGGTACAGGGAGGGGATCTACAGGCATGACCCAGATTTTTGGCAAAGACATATTGATGATCTCATGAGAATCGTAGCCATGTGAACAAACTAAAGATTTGTAGGTTTATTTGTTTATTGACCTTCTACCTTTAGTTTTTGAGCAGTGTCGTCGGGAAAGAAGATCTATAACTACGTCTAATTGGATTTTTATTAGTATCATCATTTACTTATTGGTTGAGTATGTTCAGACTCAAGTCAAAGGATGAGACCCCCCGCATTAAACTTTAAGACACCAAAGTTTATACTGAAAATAAATGTACAAAACAAACCAATGAGTGTGAACCGCCACGAGTGTGGAGAATGTGGGGAGGGGAAGGCGCTAATTGATGGGGGAAACAAATGTATTTTTTAAAAATGTTTGCGTGAGTGAAGCCCCAGCCAATGGGAGCCCGTCTGGCACCGTACATTACCCGACGGGGGGCTGGCAGAAAGAGTCCTGACGATACAGAAAGCGATAGTGAGTTTGAAAGTGACACACTGATAGCCAGTCAGCTCCAAGCTTATTTTGGCGTGGGGAGATTCATGGTAGCATTTTTTTAAGGAGGACAGAAGTAGGATGAAAGTGATTTTATATCCACAGTCCAGAGAAACGCATTTGGTATACATTATTCGATATTGTTAAGGTTAAGACTAAAGTTTTGTTTAAGGTTAGACTTAATTTTGGCTATTTTGAGGGGGAAAATCTCAAGAACAAGAGTATAGGGTAAAAAAAATAAATAATAGTGTCTATTATTATTACAGTTTTGTAGCATTTTTTTTACTTATTACTGTGTATTGCTAGACATAATTTTTAAAGCATATATGTTTGCCCGATAGCTTTTTGTCTGTGAATGTTTGATATGTCTAATATTTTAAAGCACAAGACAACTTGCCCACTCCAAACTTCTCGAGTATCCAGCACATTAAATGTGGCAAAAAACCCCCTGTAGTATAGTATCTGGCCCCCCACCCTACGACCCTAAAATAATTGACTGACATTAGGGAGGAAGGGGGGCTTACTTATGGCTTATGCCACGTTTCCTTGAAAGACGGGGATATAACGCCACAGGTGAAGTGGGGTTGGCGCCCTGGGGTTCGATAGCTGCGAAATCGCAGCGTGACTCGGACACCTTCCCAAGTACACGGGAGTCTGTACACCGGCAATTTGACCCGGCCATCGTCTCAATGTTTCAATGTTTTGATCGGCCTAATGGGCCAAGGTTTCATCCCGTCTCGCCGTCTCATTCCGAGTTATCGTTAAAGGAGTGTAGCACTATTTCCCATTGGTCAACGTTTTTAGATTAAGGTCAGGAGTCGCTCAAAGTAACTTATCAAAAAGAAAGAAAGAAAAAAAACTCTTAATTTTTTTTTCCTTCAAAAAGACAACTCAGTTGCAGCACACCACGGATGTGGAATTGTTTGTGGAATTGTTTGTGGAATTGTTTGTGGAATTGTTATCATTTCGGAAAGTAAACAAGTCAACTTTAAGTGATAGAAAGTCGAAATAAATAAATGTTCAGACTTTGATATTTAAATTGAGTTTCTTCAAGTACCAGTGACGAACCTAGTTAAATAGGACTATAAAAAAATGACCCGTTCAAACCCTGATACACTGTGACCAGACGAGAGATTGTGAGATGTCTGCTGCAGATAAAGGCTGTCATTATATCTGATTAAGATTTTTTGTGTGCGTTGTAATTTCGTGTATATACAATGTGTCCATAAGAAAAACTTTAGAAGTTTGCTTCAGATTAGTTGCGGGTTTCAATATAAATTAACGGTAGTGCTTATTGTGCTTGGAGGAGTCAGCACTTTCTATTCAACAATGAAGGATTTTCTACTACACGTGTGTCTTGAAGCAGGTTTGTTTTTTTACCTCAAGGCCGCTTTCTCACCTGGTGATAAATACATCGGCAATTAGGAGCCCAGATCATTTCTTAAAACAATAGTCTTTATCGCTTTCGGTCATAAAAATACTTGATCGGATAATTTACTCCAAAAGTTAAGGTTATTTATTTATTTATTTTGTAGACTTATATAGCGCCTAAGGCTTGGTTCACCGCGCTTTACAAACATTTTCAACAACTTGACAAAAGACTCTTATCTGTTTTTAATATGCAAGGTCTTTAAAAGGCTTGATTAACTTCAATTCAAAAGCATGTTGAAATAAGCAGTCATTTATTAACAACTTTATTGAAAAAAAACCTACTAAGTCATTCAGACTGAATTTTACTTTGTACACATTACTGGAACTTGATTTCTGTATTTAAATATTTTCCTGTTTAAACAGAAAATTGGTAAGATACACAAATACATATATTGAATTATGTTTATATGTATCTTCTAGATTTGTAGGCCTCACTAATTACTCTTGAATTTATATTATATGCCTTTTTATTGTTAAACATTGTCAGACCAAATAACTACAAATTTTATTTCCGTATTTCCAGATGTCCCCTTGGTCAACAGGCTCGTCCAACGACCAATCCCGACACTGCCCACTAATGCTCATCCTCATTGCGACTCTCCGGAGCACCAATCAGAAGTGCATCAAACAGCCGAAGGGGCCCTGGCTCGCGTCTCCATAAATTCTCCTTTAAAAGCGACATTGATGTCACCGGATCACGCCCCTGGAAAAAATGCTGAAACAGCCTCTCCAGCCCGAGAGTCCAATGCGGGCGTACCCACCACAGGCCATGTTCCCCGTCTTTTATAATTCTCGTTTCCAGGCGTCGCACCCAGAAAACACATCGAGCTCCCGGCCCAACGTACCTCTCCGATCCTCCCCCGCCTCTTATCAAAACAGAAACGTTAGTGTCCATCTCAGAGGAGTCATCCCCGGTTCTGGATTTCAGCAAGAAGAGTCAAAAGTCAAAAGAAGACGCGCTCCCGAATGCCTCGAGAGTACAGCAAGAAAGCTCTCCGGAGCGTCCATCCAGACCATCTGGAGAAGCCACGATATGGTCCCCGCGAGATACCTCGCCTCGACCACACGACGACACGGCAAGGTTTTACGATTATCATCGGGCGAGGCACGGTGAGCTCGTCGATGGTCACCGTAAAGAAAATGAGCAGAGTATGAAAGGGGACCGGAAGTCACCGACCTGGAGGCCGAGCCCCAAAAGGTCGTCGACTCCTAAAACCAATTCAGTGGTAAGTTGCCATTTCTATTTGTCATAGGAAACTACAGCATGGATTTAATACAAATAATTTCTCAGCGTAAATATTTTTAAAACATATAGTATGTCATTAAAACCATTTTTTTAAGTACTATAAAAATCCGAAGGATCGTTTATGGATATTTAATTGTTTTATTTAAATCTTACAATTTATTTGATTTGAACAAGTATTTATCACTAGATACGACTGGCGGCGTAGCATACGCGAGACTTGCTCATAGATAGTGCAAAGAACGGGGGGTGGGGGGACAGCAGACACCAACAGCAGTGAGAAGAAATGAAAACAACGCGAGTGAACGTCGGGGGGGGGATCACCGAGGCATTGTTGGTCTCAAGACATGCGCACCGCGGTTGTTGTTACCTGCCCCCAACCCCCACACTTTACTACGATCGCTTGCCAACCATAAAATGTGATTGGCCGACCCTAGCGAGGGTCATTCGTCATGTTTCTTTGCACTCGACTTGTGCTTGTCCTGGTGAATTGTCTATATAGATAATAAATAATAAATATTTGGTAGAACAAGCAGAATGAATTTTCTATATTTTAAAAACTTTTTTAATTATACAAATTGTTTTTTTTTAAATTATATATATATATATATATAACTAAAGAGTATTGTGATGATGCATTGAATTTATCGAGCAATATTACTTCAAGTTTTTTTTTAAAAAAAACTTATAAATTACTTTTCCTCAGAATTATCATAGATCGAGAAGTCCTCTGAACAGCGACCAGACCAATGTGATATCACAAGGACAGAACAGGGGACGAAGTCCCGCACAGAACGAACAGCCGCCCCAGGCGCATCAAGGGAGTGGGTTCAAACCCTTTCATTCCTCCGCCAAGCGGTCATCGGGCATCATTGAGAACCTTCTCTTGAAGAAGATGCAGGAGCAAGTACAGGATTTCCATTCCGGATTTTTCTCAGGGCAGGCCGGACAGTATTCTCTTCCCCACCACCACACACCCCAAACTCCTATCATTACCGAACTGAAGCCCAACATGAGTCCGATACCCAAATCAAACTTCCCACCTGAAAATCCCAAAAGGGTCGACCCCAGGTACGACAACTTCCCCTTTCCTCCGTTCCCCATGTTTAAGTTCACCAACTTCTACCCCCAAAACTTGATGATGGACAGGTCGTACAATCCGCTTCTGAGCCCTGTCAAGTCTGAAAACCTCGTATCAAGGTTTTTGCCTTCGATGAAACATTCAGCATTCAATCCAACCATGATGCTGCACAACCCACCCATGTCCATGCCCGGTCTACCAGGATTTTTCCCCATGAACCCCATTTACCAGCAGCTGGTGTCGCACTACCCCTCTCTCCCTAACTGGCCTCTCTACCCACCGTTTCCATCTGCGGACCAGACGCCCCTACAGGAGAATACTCTGCCATCGTCGCAAACATATCAGGACAAAGGGTTGAACCTCACCAAGCCTAAATCCTCGCACGGTTCTCACATCGGCTCACGGGGATACCGAAACCTGCCGTACCCCCTCAAAAAGAAGGACGGCAAGATGCATTACGAGTGCAACGTCTGCCTCAAAACTTTTGGGCAACTCTCAAACCTTAAAGTCCATCTCAGGACGCACACGGGGGAAAGGCCGTTCGTCTGCCAGACTTGCGGCAAAGGTTTCACGCAGCTCGCTCACCTCCAGAAACACAACTTAGTCCACACGGGGGAAAAGCCACATAAGTGCCAAGTTTGTGATAAGAGATTCAGCTCTACCAGCAACCTCAAGACGCACATGAGACTTCATTCGGGTGAGAAGCCTTTTCACTGCAAATGTTGCAATGCTAAATTCACCCAGTTCGTGCACCTCAAGCTCCACCGCAGACTGCACACAAACGAGCGCCCATTTGAGTGCTCGCAATGCAACCGAAAGTACATCAGCCGAAGCGGTCTGAAAACGCATTGGAAGACCGGGTCGTGCGTGCCTCAGAACCCGCTCGCGGACTTCAACACCCTGCTAAACATGAGCTTTGATGACAATGGCGATGAGAAGAGCCATGACTCGTGCGACGAGTCGACTATAGACTTCGATAACGAAATCGAGGTTGACCACCCTAACAGTGATGGTGAGCACCACAGGGACGATGACATGACGGGTGGTATAGACAGCATGAGCCGGTGGGCTCGAGAATTTCCTCGATTTCAGGAGAACAATGAAGACGAGTGTAAAAGGAACATTTTTCGAAATGGTCACCACATTTTTCCGGAGCCATCGATGGCAGACGAAGCTACACTGGCATCCCCCAATAAACCGAAAGAGAGATCTGAAGTTTGTGCTGGGAGTTTGCCCTCGCCGTCACACCCTGATTCGTGCCCTCTCCGAACTTCAACGCCAAACGAGAACTCATCGATGCGTAACATTTCTTCTCGAGACATCCTTGATGAGCGCCTAAAAACTGACGTCGAAGAGTCAGGAAGAAACGCGAGCAGTTCTGATCTCCATCCAGGGGATGCCGACCGTGAAAGACTGTCTACAATGGCTATGATCAATTCCCCCTCAGATTCTCACCATGGGGTAACATCTCCTGGAGTGTCCAGCGGCTTCCAGCACGCGATGTTCCCCTTCAGCATGATGCACCGCACTCCAGCAGAGTCTTTCCCAGGCTTGTCCTCATCGTCCTCGTGTTTACCTTCAACGCACAGGGAAATGTTGTCTGCCTAAGCACTGGCCATGTAGAAATATACAATTACTCAATAAACAAATAGACATCCTACTTGGACAGTTGGGGAGTATGCTGGAGATTATATTTGGACACGCCAGTGTTAACGCAGACGAGATCTTATTTTGACACGCCAGTGTTAACGCAGACGAGATCTTACTTTGACACGCCAGTGATAATTACCAACATTTTATGTGTTATTGTTTCTTAAATTAACGTTAATGTTTCTGTGTGATTTTTTTTTGTTTTTTTTTGTTGTTGTATACACTTCAATTTTTACTTTAAATTTAATCATTGTGGTATACTGTAGAGTCTTTACATAAAAATACACTGAACAATAATAAAGCAGTATTGTTTTCTGAAGACCAGCAATCCAATCTTTTTTAAAGTTTCGTCTTACACCTGTCATTATAAATGGTTAATTTCTAAACTCATTTCAAACGTTATTAATATTAGTATATGTATTTTAATTCTAATTTATTACTATTAATTTTTAAGAGGAAATTGGAAAAGTATGTAAAGATGAGTAATGATTTATTTATTGCTTTGAGTGACTACCCAAATGAGTACACGAGAAAAGCCAAAATAAGGCACGGGGTATAGACATGAGTAGAAAGATGGTAGGGATCATGTCTCAAACAATAGGATGTGTCATTTCATAGAGTTAATCTATTCATAGAAAGAGCCTGGATATTTAATTGGACCTATTTCATTAAGATAGTAATCAAATATCCGGGTATTCTGCTTTGACATATGCCAACAGATATGTCATCTAAATTAATTTGAGTCGGCTAAGACTAACATTGTTTACAACTTTGTAACCTTTTAAAGTTTTGCTAACATCTATATCGATGCTTAAGAACATGGTTGACTATTGTTTTAAAAAAAACTTGACTAAAATGAGTAAATTTACGTTATGAGATGTGCCGTATCAGGTCTAGAATATGCAAACCCCTATAGATAGACAGTGAGGTCGGGAGATTTCATAACTAAGTACAAACGGAGTGGTGGTGCTGGGGGGAGGGGGTGAGAGTTGGAATAGGTTAGGAAGGTTGTGGGGTGTACTCCCATCATTGTTTTACATTGTGATTTGTAAATAAAACTCTAGCAAAATTGTGTTGTCAACAATGGCTATGTGGTTCTCCTTGATTTTATGGAGATGGTGGTTGGCCGGGTTGGCGACAGTTTCCATCATATTGTTTGTGTCCTATTGTTTGTGTCTTATTGTTTAACACCATTATTTTTTACAGAAAGTTGCTGCTTTGTAATTTATCATTATATTTTTTAATTTATTTTTTATTTTATTTATTTATTTATGCATTATTTTTTGTTGAGATATTGCGTGATTGAAAATATTTAAATACTATTATCAAACTACAAGTTTATTTTTAAAAGTTATATATATTTTTATTCATAACTGGCTGGGTCTGAAGGTATTATATTGATTTTTATTTCAAACTTTTTTCACCTTCTATCTTCTACTCACGATTTTTTAATCTTTGTTTTTTTAAATTATTATTTCTGAAAGTAAATTAAATAAATTTGATGTTGAAACAATGAATATATAAATGTATTTTTAAATATGTAGATTCCTTTTCTTTATGCTTCTTGTGTTCGTTTTTACTTATGAAATTCTTATCATGTGATACCATTTAGTCTATAATCGCAAGCGTACCCCTCCCGCCCGATCTTAAATCTTAAATCCCCCGAATCAGCCGTTGATGGCCTCATCGTCTTGCTTTACCTGGCCTCCTTTCAAATGCCGGCATGGCATCAACCGTTGGTGACGTCATAGTCTTGCTTTACTATTTCCCTCAGATGTCGTGATGACATCAGCTGTTAATGACGTCATTGTCTTGCTACACTCGGGTTTCCCTCGGATGGCGGGACGTATCAGCCGTTGTTTCATCACCTGGTTTAGTTGCTATCTGATGTTGTCCTTCGTACCAAAGTACTTGAGGCCCTTAGTCTGTGCACTTTCACTTACAGTCTGACTTAGATTAAATACTGTAAACCCTTTACGTAGACTCCATATTTTCATTTGATACCAAAATTGTATTAAAATAATGGCTTTTATGTTGCTCAATACATTTTGATTTAATTGTTCAAGAATTTAAAGATTCTTTTTATTTTCAATGTTTTTGTTCGTTTTTTTCCCAAGTTTTAAAAAATTAATTTTTTTTATTAAAATACTTTGAAACAATTTTTAAAAATATCTTTAGAAAATGATTTATATTTAAAAAATTTGATAAGATTTCAGTCAGGGTTAAATTAAATGGCCTCCAAACACCTCATCTTTAACCCCTTCAATTCTTAGTGAGAAAAATTTGTCAACGCCTTGTCTACTTTCTTAGAAAGACATCTGTATGTGAAAAGCCCTACGGCATCAGGAGACGAAATGAGAAATGCCATTCCACTAAGATTGTACACTAAAAGATATGACACAAAATTGACGATGAAAAATAAAAAACCAGTGCCACACACTGGTCAAATATGGAACCAGTGCCACACATCAGTAAAATATGACACCATGGCAACACACCGGTAAAATTATATCACACAATGTCACACGTCGGTAAAATATGACACCATGGCAACACACCGGATAAATGATATCCCACAATGTCACATCGGTAAAATATGAAACCATGGCAACACACCGGTAAAATGATATCACGCAAATGTCACATACCGTTAAATGATATGACACAAGTTCCACTGATCTTAAAACGATATGAATCCATTGTCACACACCGTAAAATTATGTTGCACCAGTGCAACACACCATAAAATGTTATGACACCAATGCCACACTGGTAAAATGACAATAACACCAGTTCCACACACCGTAAAATCTTATGACACCAGTGCCACACACAATTAAATTGTATGCCAACAGTGCTACACAACATAAAATGATATGACACCAGTGCCACACTGGAAAAATGACAATAAAACCTGTGCCACACACCGTAAAATGAAATGACACCAGTGCCACACACCATAAAATGAAATGACACCCGTGTCACACACCGTAAAATGAAATGACACCAGTGCCACAAACCATAAAATTGTTTAACACCAGTGCCACACACCATAAAATGTCATGACACCAGTTCCACACACCGTAAAATGAAAATACAACAGTGCCACACACCATAAAATGTCATGACACCAGTTCCACACACCGTAAAATGAAAAGACAACAGTGCCATACAACGTAAAATGTTATGACATCAGGGCCACACACCATAAAATGATATGACATTAGTGCCACACACCATAAAAAAGATATGACACTAGTGCCACCCACCATAAAATGTTATGACACCAGTGCCACAAAGCATAAAATGACACGAAACCAGTGCCACACACCGTAAAAATTAAAATGACACCAGTGCCACACACTGTAAAATGATATGACACCAGTACCACACACCATACAATTGTATGACACCATTACCACACACCACACAATTGTATGACACCAGTTCCACACACCGTAAAATGTTATGACACCAGTGCCACACTGGTAAGATGACAATAACACCAATGTCACACACCGTAACATGATTTGACACCAGTGTCAAACCGTAAAATAATATGACACCAGTGCCACTCACCGTAAAATTAAAATGACATCAGTGCCACACAACATAAAATGTTATGACACCCATGCCACGCTGGTAAAATGACAATGACACCAAAGCAACACACCGTAAAATGATATAACACCAGTGCCACACACCTGAAAATGAAATGACACCAGTGCCCAACAATAAAATGATATGACACTAGTTCCACACACCATAACATTGTATGACACCAGTGCCACACAACGTAAAATGATATGACACCAGTGCCACACAACGTAAAATGATATGACACTAGTGCCACACACCATAACATTGTATGAAACCAGTGCCCAACCATAAAATGATATGACACTAGTGCCACACACCAGAACATTGTATGACACCAGTGCCACACAACGTAAAATGATATGACACTAGTGCCACACACCATAATATTGTATGAAACCAGTGCCCAACCATAAAATGATATGACACTAGTGCCACACACCATAACATTGTATGACACCAGTGCCCAACCTTAAAATGATATGACACTAGTGCCACACACCATAACATTGTATGACACCAGTGCCCAACCGTAAAATGATATGACACCAGTGCCACACACCATAACATTGTATGACACCAGTGCCACACACCGTAAAATGATATGACACCAGTGCCACACACCGTAAAATGATATGACACTAGTGCCACACACCATAACATTGTATGACACCAGTGCCACACACCGTAAAATGATATGACACCAGTGCCACACACCGTAAAATGATATGACACTAGTGCCACACACCATAATATTGTATGAAACCAGTGCCCAACCATAAAATGATATGACACTAGTGCCACACACCATAACATTGTATGACACCAGTGCCACACACCGTAAAATGATATGACACTAGTGCCACACACCATAACATTGTATGACACCAGTGCCCAACCATAAAATGATATGACACTAGTGCCACACACCATAACATTGTATGACACCAGTGCCACACACCGTAAAATGATATGACACTAGTGCCACACACCATAACATTGTATGACACCAGTGCTCAACCGTAAAATGATATGACACTAGTGCCACACACCATAACATTGTATGACACCAGTGCCCAACCGTAAAATGATATGACACCAGTGCCACACACCATAACATTGTATGACACCAGTGCCACACACCGTAAAATGATATGACACTAGTGCCACACACCATAACATTGTATGACACCAGTGCTCAACCGTAAAATGATATGACACTAGTGCCACACACCATAACATTGTATGACACCAGTGCCACAACCGTAAAATGATATGACACCAGTGCCACACACCATAACATTGTATGACACCAGTGCCACACACCGTAAAATGATATGACACCAGTGCCACACACCGTAAAATGATATGACACTAGTGCCACACACCATAACATTGTATGACACCAGTGCCACACACCGTAAAATGATATGACACCAGTGCTACACACCGTAAAATGATATGACACTAGTGCCACACACCATAACATTGTATGACACCAGTGCCCAACCATAAATGATATGACACCAGTGCCACACACCATAACATTGTATGACATCAGTGCCCAACCATAAAATGATATGACACCAGTGCCACACACCATAAAATGATATGACACTAGTGCCACACACCATAACATTGTATAGACACCAGTGCCACACACCGTAAAATGATATGACACTAGTGCCACACACCATAACATTGTATGACACCAGTGCCACACACCGTAAAATGATATGACACTAGTGCCACACACCATAACATTGTATGACACCAGTGCCCAACCATAAATGATATGACACTAGAGCCACACATCATAACATGTATGACACTAGAGCCACACATCATAACATTGTATGACACCAGTGCCCAACCATAAAATGATATGACACTAGTGCCACACACCATAAAATGATATGACACCAGTGCCACACACCATAACATTGTATGACACCAGTGCCCAACCATAAAATAATATGACACCAGTGCCCAACCATAAAATGATATTACACTAGTGCCACACACCATAACATTGTATGACACACCAGTGCCACACACCGTAAAATGACAATAACACCAGTTTCGTATTATGATTTAATGTGATGACTGTCCAGCTAACGAAAATTAGATGTAGATTCTTGCCGCCCCAGTTCAGCCAAAAGACCAGTATCAGCTCTATCGTCACGTCTGCATCTAATCTGTCTGATATGTCGGCCTGTCTGGATGGAGCACCTTATTGATTCTGCGATCAAGATAGGGAGGACCTAATCACTTTCACTAATGTATCACTCTTACTCACCTCATGTCTGGCCTTCAGTCAAGTGGTCTGGTTAGTCGCGGGCGTATCACGGTGGGGAAAACGTGACTTCACCAAAGCCACAGGTGTAGCATTAGAATGTCTACAATTCAAAATATAAATTCCTTATCGATAAACAGTCAATTTTAATGACATCATGTATTTGAAAAACTTCTAGTATTCGAACAGCTTACCCTTCCCCTTTTTTTCCCTTTAAGATACATTTATAAAATTATAAAGATAAATACGTTTTCTCGTTCACGTTTTAACCTTACCATTGCTTACTTTCTAACTCTTCCTACTTAAATAACTCGTTTTCTCATGCTCACTAATTCCATCTCTTTCTAAATTTGTCACTTATTGTCTTAACTCAAATATTTTTATCTCTCTCTCTCTCTCTCTCTCTCTCTCTCTCTCTATTTGTCTCTGTCTCTCTCTCTCTCTCCCTCTCTCTCTCTCTCTCTCCTCTCGCTCTCTCTCTCTCTCTCTCTCTCTCTCTCTCACTCTCTCCCCTTTCTTTTTGACGATTGATATTCTTAATAATGTATTATAATATGTTTGCATTTGCATTTAAAATTATTTGATATTAGTTTAATGGAAATTATTAGTTTTTTTAATATTTTTTTTTGTGGTCTGGTTTTTTCCTTGTTTTAATTGTTATTTTCAATTTCGCCCCATTATTTGAAATCTATACACTTTTAGTTTTATTATACACCATATTTCTAAGAGACTACACCAAAATTATAAGTAATCTGAATGATGTCACTAAGTGTTTATAGCAAACCTATAGTGCTAAATGTTTGTTTGCTTAACTGTAAAAACTTGTGTGTGCTTGAGTGTGTAAACTTTGTGTGTGCTTGAGTGTGTAAACTTGTGTATGGTTGAGTGTGTAAACTTGTGTATGATTGAGTGTGTAAACTTGTGTATGGTTGAGTGTGTAAACTTGTGTGTGGTTGAGTGTGTAAACTTGTGTGTGCTTGAGTGTGTAAACTTGTGTATGGTTAAGTGTGTAAACTTCTGTGTGGTTGAGTGTGTAAACTGTGTGTGGTTGAGTGTGGGTTGAGTGTGTAAACATGTGTGTGGTTGAGTGTGTAAACATGTGTGTGGTTGAGTGTGTAAACATGTGTGTGGTTGAGTGTGTAAACATGTGTGTGGTTGAGTGTGTAAACATGTGTGTGGTTGAGTGTGTAAACATGTGTGTGGTTGAGTGTGTAAACATGTGTGTGGTTGAGTGTGTAAACTTGTGTGTGGTTGAGTGTGTAAACATGTGTGTGGTTGAGTGTGTAAACTTGTGTGTGGTTGAGTGTGTAAACTTGTGTGTGGTTGAGTGTGTAAACATGTGTGTGGTTGAGTGTGTAAACTTGTGTGTGGTTGAGTGTGTAAACTTGTGTGTGGTTGAGTGTGTAAACATGTGTGTGGTTGAGTGTGGTTGAGTGTGTAAACTTGTGTGTGGTTGAGTGTGTAAACATGTGTGTTTGAGTGTGGTTGAGTGTGTAAACATGTGTATGGTTGAGTGTGTAAACATGTGTGTGGTTGAGTGTGGTTGAGTGTGTAAACATGTGTATGGTTGAGTGTGGTTGAGTGTGTAAACTTGTGTGTGGTTGAGTGTGTAAACTTGTGTGTGGTTGAGTGTGTAAACATGTGTATGTGGTTGAGTGTGTAAACGTGTGTGTGGTTGAGTGTGTAAACATGTGTGTGGTTGAGTGTGTAAACATGTGTGTGGTTGAGTGTGTAAACTTGTGTGTGGTTGAGTGTGTAAACTTGTGTGTGGTTGAGTGTGTAAACATGTGTATGGTTGAGTGTGTAAACGTGTGTGTGGTTAGTGTGTAAACATGTGTGTGGTTGAGTGTGTAAACATGTGTGTGGTTGAGTATGTAAACTTGTGTGTGGTTAAGTGTGTAAACGTGTGTGTGGTTAAGTGTGTAAACATGTGTGTGGTTGAGTGTGTAAACATGTGTGTGGTTTAAGTGTGTAAACGTGTGTGTGGTTAAGTGTGTAAACATGTGTGTGGTTGAGTGTGTAAACTTGTGTGTGGTTGAGTGTGTAAACATGTGTGTGGTTAAGTGTGTAAACATGTGTGTGGTTGAGTGTGTAAACATGTGTGTGGTTAAGTGTGTAAACTTGTGTGTGGTTGAGTGTGTAAACATGTGTGTGGTTGAGTGTGTAAAACTTGTGTGTGGTTGAGTGTGTAAACATGTGTGTGGTTGAGTGTGTAAACTGTGTGTGGTTGAGTGTGTAAACATGTGTGTGGTTGAGTGTGTAAACTTGTGTGTGGTTGAGTGTGTAAACATGTGTGTGGTTGAGTGTGATTGAGTGTGTAAACTTGTGTGTGGTTGAGTGTGTAAACATGTGTGTGGTTGAGTGTGTAAACTTGTGTGTGGTTGAGTGTGTAAACTTGTGTATGGTTGAGTGTGGTTGAGTGTGTAAACTTGTGTGTGGTTGAGTGTGTAAACATGTGTGTGGTTGAGTGTGTAAACATGTGTGTGGTTGAGTGTGTAAACATGTGTGTGGTTGAGTGTGTAAACATGTGTGTTTTGAGTGTGGTTGAGTGTGTAAACATGTGTGTGGTTGAGTGTGTAAACATGTGTGTGGTTGAGTGTGGTTGAGTGTGTAAACTGTGTATGTGAGTGTGGTTGAGTGTGTAAACTTGTGTATGGTTGAGTGTGTAAACATGTGTGTGGTTGAGTGTGTAAACATGTGTGTGGTTGAGTGTGTAAACATGTGTGTGGTTGAGTGTGTAAACATGTGTGTGGTTGAGTGTGTAAACGTGTGTGTGGTTGAGTGTGTAAACATGTGTGTGGTTGAGTGTGTAAACATGTGTGTGGTTGAGTGTGTAAACATGTGTGTGGTTGAGTGTGTAAACTTGTGTGTGGTTGAGTGTGTAAACATGTGTGTGGTTGAGTGTGGTTAAGTGTGTAAACTTGTGTGTGGTTGAGTGTTAAACATGTGTGTGGTTTAGTGTGTAAACATGTGTATGGTTGAGTGTGTAAACATGTGTGGGGTTGAGCGTGTAAACATGTGTATGGTTGAGTGTAAACATGTGTGTGGTTGAGTGTGTAAACTTGTGTGTGCTTGAGTGTGTAAACATGTGTATGGTTGAGTGTGTAAACTTGTGTGTGGTTGAGTGTGTAAACTTGTGTATGGTTGAGTGTGTAAACATGTGTGTGGTTGAGTGTGGTTGAGTGTGTAAACTTGTGTATGGTTGAGTGTGTAAACTTGTGTGTGGTTGAGTGTGTAAACTTGTGTATGGTTGAGTGTGTAAACATGTGTGTGGTTGAGTGTGGTTGAGTGTGGTTGAGTGTGTAAACTTGTGTATGGTTGAGTGTGGTTGAGTGTGTAAACTTGTGTGTGGTTGAGTGTGTAAACACGTGTATGGTTGAGTGTGGTTGAGTGTGTAAACTTGTGTGTGGTTTAGTGTGTAAACATGTGTGTGGTTGAGTGTGGTTGAGTGTGTAACCATGTGTATGGTTGAGTGTGTAAACATGTGTGTGGTTGAGTGTGGTTGAGTGTGGTTGAGTGTGTAAACTTGTGTATGGTTGAGTGTGGTTGAGTGTGTAAACTTGTGTGTGGTTGAGTGTGTAAACACGTGTATGGTTGAGTGTGGTTGAGTGTGTAAACTTGTGTGTGGTTTAGTGTGTAAACTTATGTGTGGTTGAGTGTGTAAACTTGTGTTTGGTTGAGTGTGTAAACTTGTGTGTGGTCGAGTGTGTAAACCTGAGTGTGGTTGAGTGTGTGAAATTGTGTGTGGTTGAGTGTGTAAACTTGTGTGTGATTGAGTGTGGTTGAGTGTGTAAACTTGAGTGTGGTTGAGTGTGTAAACTTGTGTGTTGTTGAGAGTGTAAACTTGTGTGTTGTTGAGTGTGTAAACTTGTGTTTGGTTGAGTGTGTAAACTTGCGTTAGGTTGAGTGTGGTTGAGTGTGTAAACCTGAGTGTGGTTGAGTGTGTTAACTTGTGTGTGGTTGAGTGTGTAAACATGTGTATGGTTGAGTGTGGTTGTGTGTGTAAACTTGAGTGTGGTTGCGTGTGTAAACTTGTGTGTGGTTGAGTGTGTAAACTTGTGTGTGTTTGAGTGTGGTTGAGTTTGTAAACTTGTGTGTTGTTGAGTGTGTAAACATGTGTGTTGTTGAGTGTGTAAACTTGTGTTTGGTTGAGTGTGTAAACTTGCGTTAGGTTGAGTGTGGTTGAGTGTGTAAACCTGAGTGTGGTTGAGTGTGTTAACTTGTGTGTGGTTGAGTGTGTAAACTTGTGTGTGGTTGAGTGTGGTTGAGTGTGTAAACTTGAGTGTGGTTGAGTGTGTAAACTTGTGTGTTGTTGAGTGTGTAAACTTGTGTGTGTTTAGTGTGTAAACTTGCGTTAGGTTGAGTGTGGTTGAGTGTGTAAATCTGAGTGTGGTTGAGTTTGTTAACTTGTGTGTGATTGAGTATGTAAACATGTGTATGGTGAGTGTGGTTGAGTGTGTAAACTTGAGTGTGGTTGAGTGTGTAAACTTGTGTGTGGTTGAGTGTGTAAACTTGTGTGTGGTTGAGTGTGGTTGAGTGTATAAACTTGTGTGTTTGTTTGAGTGTGTAAACTTGTGTGTTGTTGAGTGTGTAAACTTGTGTTTGGTTGAGTGTGTAAACTTGCGTTAGGTTGAGTGTGGTTGAGTGTGTAAACCTGAGTGTGGTTGAGTGTGTTAACTTGTGTGTGGTTGAGTGTGTAAACTTGTGTGTGGTTGAGTGTGGTTGAGTTTGTAAACTTGAGTGTGGTTGAGTGTGTAAACTTGTGTGTGGTTGAGTGTGTAAACTTGTGTGTGGTTGAGTGTGTTTGAGTGTGTAAACTTGTGTATGGTTGAGTATGGTTGAATGTGTAAACTTGAGTGTGGTTGAGTGTGTAAACATGTGTATGGTTGAGTGTGTAAACATGTGTGTTTTTGAGTGTATAAACATGTGTATGGTTGAGTGTGTAAACATGTGTGTGGTTGAGTGTGGTTGAGTGTATAAACATGTGTATGGTTGAGTGTGGTTGAGTGTGTAAACTTGTGTGTGGTTAAGTGTGTAAACCTGTGTATGGTTGAGTGTGTAAACATGTGTGTGGTTGAGTGTGTAAACGTGTGTGTGGTTGAGTGTGTAAACTTGTGTTTGGTTGAGTGTGTAAACTTGTGTGTGGTTGAGTGTGATTGAGTGTGTTAACCTGAGTGTGGTTGTGTATGTGAACTTGTTTGTGTTTGAGTGTGTAAACTTATATGTGGTTGAGTTTGTAAACTTGAGTGTGGTTGAGTGTGTAAACTTGTGTGTGGTTGAGTGTGTAAACTTGTCTGTGGTTGAGTGTGTAAACATGTGTATGTCTGTGTGTGTAAACTTGTGTGTGGTTAACTGTGTAAACATGTGTGTGGTTGATTGTGTAAACATGTGTGTGGATAGTGTGTAAAAATGTGTGTGGTTGAGTATGTAAACATGTGTGTGGTTGAGTATGTAAACTTGTGTGTGGTTAAATATGTAAACGTGTGTGTGGTTAAGTGTGTAAACATGTGCTTGGTTGAGTATGTAAACTTGTGTGTGGTTAAGTGTGTAAACGTGTGTGTGATTAAGTGTGTAAACATGTGTGTGGTTGAGTGTGTAAACTTGTGTGTGGTTGAGTGTGTAAACATGTGTATGGTTGAGTGTGGTTGAGTGTGTAAACTTGTGTGTGGTTGAGTGTGTAAACTTGTGTATGTTGAGTGTGTAAACATTTGTGTGGTTGAGTGTGGTTGAGTGTGTAAACTTGTGTATGGTTGAGTGTGTAAACTTGTGTGTGGTTGAGTGTGTAAACTTGTTTATGGTTGAGTGTGTAAACATGTGTGTGGTTGAGTGTGGTTGAGTGTGTAAACTTGTGTAAGGTTGAGTGTGGTTGAGTGTGTAAACTTGTGTGTGGTTGAGTGCGTAAACATGTGTATGGTTGAGTGTGGTTGAGTGTGTAAACTTGTGTGTGGTTTAGTGTGTAAACATGTGTGTGGTTGAGTGTGGTTGAGTGTGTAACCATGTGTATGGTTGAGTGTGTAAACATGTGTATGATTGAATGTGTAAACATGTGTGCGGTTGAGTGTGGCTGAGTGTGTAAACATGTGTATGGTTGAGTGTGGTTGAGTGTGTAAACTTGTGTGTGGTTGAGTGTGTAAACCTGTGTATGGTTGAGTGTGTAAACATGTGTGTGGTTGAGTGTGTAAACTTGTGTGTGGTTGAGTGTGTAAACTTGTGTTTGGTTGAGTGTGTAAACTTGTGTGTGGTTGAGTGTGGTTGAGTGTGTAAACCTGAGTGTGGTTGAGTGTGTGAAACTTGTGTGTGGTTGAGTGTGTAAACTTGTGTGTGGTTGAGTGTGGTTGAGTGTGTAAACTTGAGTGTGGTTGAGTGTGTAAACTTGTGTGTTGTTGAGTGTGTAAACTTGTGTGTTGTTTAGTGTGTAAACTTGCGTTAGGTTGAGTGTGGTTGAGTGTGTAAATCTGAGTGTGGTTGAGTTTGTTAACTTGTGTGTGGTTGAGTGTGTAAACATGTGTATAGTGAGTGTGGTTGAGTGTGTAAACTTGAGTGTGGTTGAGTGTGTAAACTTGTGTGTGGTTGAGTGTGTAAACTTGTGTGTGGTTGAGTGTGGTTAAGTGTATAAACTTGTGTGTAGTTGAGTGTGTAAACTTGTGTGTTGTTGAGTGTGTAAACTTGTGTTTGGTTGAGTGTGTAAACTTGCGTTAGGTTGAGTGTGGTTGAGTGTGTAAACCTGAGTGTGGTTGAGTGTGTTAACTTGTGTGTGGTTGAGTGTGTAAACTTGTGTGTGGTTGAGTGTGGTTGAGTGTGTAAACTTGAGTGTGGTTGAGTGTGTAAACTTGTGTGTGGTTGAGTGTGTAAACTTGTGTGTGGTTGAGTGTGTTTGAGTGTGTAAACTTGTGTATGGTTGAGTATGGTTGAATGTGTAAACTTGAGTGTGGTTGAGTGTGTAAACATGTGTATGGTTGAGTGTGTAAACATGTGTGTTTTTGAGTGTGGTTGAGTGTATAAACATGTCTATGGTTGAGTGTGTAAACATGTGTGTGGTTGAGTGTGGTTGAGTGTATAAACATGTGTATGGTTGAGTGTGGTTGAGTGTGTAAACTTGTGTGTGGTTGAGTGTGTAAACCTGTGTATGGTTGAGTGTGTAAACATGTGTGTGGTTGAGTGTGTAAACTTGTGTTTGGTTGAGTGTGTAAACTTGTATGTGGTTGAGTTTGTAAACATGAGTGTGGTTGAGTGTGTAAACGTGTGTGTGGTTGAGTGTGTAAACTTGTCTGTGGTTGAGTGTGTAAACATGTGTATGTCTGTGTGTGTAAACGTGTGTGTGGTTAACTGTGTAAACATGTGTGTGGTTGATTGTGTAAACATGTGTGTGGATAATGTGTAAAAATGTGTGTGGTTGAGTATGTAAACATGTGTGTGGTTGAGTATGTAAACTTGTGTGTGGTTAAATATGTAAACGTGTGTGTGGATAATGTGTAAAAATGTGTGTGGTTGAGTGTGTAAACATGTGTATGGTTGAGTGTGGTTGAGTGTGTAAACTTGTGTGTGGTTGAGTGTGTAAACTTGTGTATGTTGAGTGTGTAAACATGTGTGTGGTTGATTGTGGTTGAGTGTGTAAACTTGTGTATGGTTGAGTGTGTAAACTTGTGTGTGGTTGAGTGTGTAAACTTGTGTATGGTTGAGTGTGTAAACATGTGTGTGGTTGAGTGTGGTTGAGTGTGTAAACTTGTGTAAGGTTGAGTGTGGTTGAGTGTGTAAACTTGTGTGTGGTTGAGTGCGTAAACATGTGTATGATTGAGTGTGGTTGAGTGTGTAAACTTGTGTGTGGTTTAGTGTGTAAACATGTGTGTGGTTGAGTGTGGTTGAGTGTGTAACCATGTGTATGGTTGAGTGTGTAAACATGTGTATGATTGAGTGTGTAAACATGTGTGTTTTTGAGTGTGGTTGAGTGTATAAACATGTCTATGGTTGAGTGTGTAAACATGTGTGTGGTTGAGTGTGTAAACATGTGTGTGGTTGAGTGTGTAAACTGTGTGTGGTTGAGTGTGTAAACTGTGTGTGGTTGAGTGTGTAAACTGTGTGTGGTTGAGTGTGTAAACATGTGTGTGGTTGAGTGTGTAAACATGTGTGTGGTTGAGTGTGTAAACTTGTGTGTGGTTGAGTGTGTAAACATGTGTGTGGTTGAGTGTGTAAACTGTGTGTGGTTGAGTGTGTAAACATGTGTGTGGTTGAGTGTGGTTAAGTGTGTAAACTTGTGTGTGGTTGAGTGTGTAAACATGTGTGTGGTTAGTGTGTAAACATGTGTGTGGTTGAGTGTGTAAACATGTGTGTGGGTTGAGCGTGTAAACATGTGTGTGGTTGAGTGTAAACATGTGTGTGGTTGAGTGTGTAAACTTGTGTGTGGTTGAGTGTGTAAACATGTGTAGTGGTTGAGTGTGTAAACTTGTGTGTGGTTGAGTGTGTAAACTTGTGTATGGTTGAGTGTGTAAACATGTGTGTGGTTGAGTGTGGTTGAGTGTGTAAACTTGTGTATGGTTGAGTGTGTAAACTTGTGTGTGGTTGAGTGTGTAAACTTGTGTATGGTTGAGTGTGTAAACATGTGTGGTTGAGTGTGTTGAGTGTGGTTGAGTGTGTAAACTTGTGTATGGTTGAGTGTGGTTGAGTGTGTAAACTTGTGTGTGGTTGAGTGTGTAAACAGTGTATGGTTGAGTGTGGTTGAGTGTGTAAACTTGTGTGTGGTTTAGTGTGTAAACATGTGTGTGGTTGAGTGTGGTTGAGTGTGTAACCATGTGTATGGTTGAGTGTGTAAACATGTGTGTGGTTGAGTGTGGTTGAGTGTGGTTGAGTGTGTAAACTTGTGTATGGTTGAGTGTGGTTGAGTGTGTAAACTTGTGTGTGGTTGAGTGTGTAAACATGTGTATGGTTGAGTGTGGTTGAGTGTGTAAACTTGTGTGTGGTTTAGTGTGTAAACTTATGTGTGGTTGAGTGTGTAAACTTGTGTTTGGTTGAGTGTGTAAACTTGTGTGTGGTTGAGTGTGTAAACCTGAGTGTGGTTGAGTGTGTAAATTGTGTGTGGTTGAGTGTGTAAACTTGTGTGTGATTGAGTGTGGTTGAGTGTGTAAACTTGAGTGTGGTTGAGTGTGTAAACTTGTGTGTTGTTGAGAGTGTAAACTTGTGTGTTGTTGAGTGTGTAAACTTGTGTTTGGTTGAGTGTGTAAACTTGGTTAGGTTGAGTGTGGTTGAGTGTGTAAACCTGAGTGTGGTTGAGTGTGTAAACTTGTGTGTGGTTGAGTGTGTAAACATGTGTATGGTTGAGTGTGGTTGTGTGTGTAAACTTGAGTGTGGTTGAGTGTGTAAACTTGTGTGTGGTTGAGTGTGTAAACTTGTGTGTGTTTGAGTGTGGTTGAGTTTGTAAACTTGTGTGTTGTTGAGTGTGTAAACATGTGTGTTGTTGAGTGTGTAAACTTGTGTTTGGTTGAGTGTGTAAACTTGCGTTAGGTGAGTGTGGTTGAGTGTGTAAACCTGAGTGTGGTTGAGTGTGTTAACTTGTGTGTGGTTGAGTGTGTAAACTTGTGTGTGGTTGAGTGTGGTTGAGTGTGTAAACTTGAGTGTGGTTGAGTGTGTAAACTTGTGTGTTGTTGAGTGTGTAAACTTGTGTGTGTTTAGTGTGTAAACTTGCGTTAGGTTGAGTGTGGTTGAGTGTGTAAATCTGAGTGTGGTTGAGTTTGTAAACTTGTGTGTGATTGAGTATGTAAACATGTGTATGGTGAGTGTGGTTGAGTGTGTAAACTTGAGTGTGGTTGAGTGTGTAAACTTGTGTGTGGTTGAGTGTGTAAACTTGTGTGTGGTTGAGTGTGGTTGAGTGTATAAACTTGTGTGTTGTTTGAGTGTGTAAACTTGTGTGTTGTTGAGTGTGTAAACTTGTGTTTGGTTGAGTGTGTAAACTTGCGTTAGGTTGAGTGTGGTTGAGTGTGTAAACCTGAGTGTGGTTGAGTGTGTTAAACTTGTGTGTGGTTGAGTGTGTAAACTTGTGTGTGGTTGAGTGTGGTTGAGTTTGTAAACTTGAGTGTGGTTGAGTGTGTAAACTTGTGTGTGGTTGAGTGTGTAAACTTGTGTGTGGTTGAGTGTGTTTGAGTGTGTAAACTTGTGTATGGTTGAGTATGGTTGAATGTGTAAACTTGAGTGTGGTTGAGTGTGTAAACATGTGTATGGTTGAGTGTGTAAACATGTGTGTTTTTGAGTGTATAAACATGTGTATGGTTGAGTGTGTAAACATGTGTGTGGTTGAGTGTGGTTGAGTGTATAAACATGTGTATGGTTGAGTGTGGTTGAGTGTGTAAACTTGTGTGTGGTTAAGTGTGTAAACCTGTGTATGGTTGAGTGTGTAAACATGTGTGTGGTTGAGTGTGTAAACGTGTGTGTGGTTGAGTGTGTAAACTTGTGTTTGGTTGAGTGTGTAAACTTGTGTGTGGTTGAGTGTGATTGAGTGTGTTAAACCTGAGTGTGGTTGTGTATGTGAACTTGTTTGTGTTTGAGTGTGTAAACTTATATGTGGTTGAGTTTGTAAACTTGAGTGTGGTTGAGTGTGTAAACTTGTGTGTGGTTGAGTGTGTAAACTTGTCTGTGGTTGAGTGTGTAAACATGTGTATGTCTGTGTGTGTAAACTTGTGTGTGGTTAACTGTGTAAACATGTGTGTGGTTGATTGTGTAAACATGTGTGTGGATAGTGTGTAAAAATGTGTGTGGTTG
The DNA here is from genome assembly GCA_944989445.1 of Ampullaceana balthica. Classification (NCBI taxonomy): domain Eukaryota; kingdom Metazoa; phylum Mollusca; class Gastropoda; family Lymnaeidae; genus Ampullaceana; species Ampullaceana balthica. The sequence goes on along the minus strand of CALYLW010000474.1, from coordinate 14,155 downwards.
AGTATGTAAACATGTGTGTGGTTGAGTATGTAAACTTGTGTGTGGTTAAATATGTAAACGTGTGTGTGGTTAAGTGTGTAAACATGTGCTTGGTTGAGTATGTAAACTTGTGTGTGGTTAAGTGTGTAAACGTGTGTGTGATTAAGTGTGTAAACATGTGTGTGGTTGAGTGTGTAAACTTGTGTGTGGTTGAGTGTGTAAACATGTGTATGGTTGAGTGTGGTTGAGTGTGTAAACTTGTGTGTGGTTGAGTGTGTAAACTTGTGTATGTTGAGTGTGTAAACATTTGTGTGGTTGAGTGTGGTTGAGTGTGTAAACTTGTGTATGGTTGAGTGTGTAAACTTGTGTGTGGTTGAGTGTGTAAACTTGTTTATGGTTGAGTGTGTAAACATGTGTGTGGTTGAGTGTGGTTGAGTGTGTAAACTTGTGTAAGGTTGAGTGTGGTTGAGTGTGTAAACTTGTGTGTGGTTGAGTGCGTAAACATGTGTATGGTTGAGTGTGGTTGAGTGTGTAAACTTGTGTGTGGTTTAGTGTGTAAACATGTGTGTGGTTGAGTGTGGTTGAGTGTGTAACCATGTGTATGGTTGAGTGTGTAAACATGTGTATGATTGAATGTGTAAACATGTGTGCGGTTGAGTGTGGCTGAGTGTGTAAACATGTGTATGGTTGAGTGTGGTTGAGTGTGTAAACTTGTGTGTGGTTGAGTGTGTAAACCTGTGTATGGTTGAGTGTGTAAACATGTGTGTGGTTGAGTGTGTAAACTTGTGTGTGGTTGAGTGTGTAAACTTGTGTTTGGTTGAGTGTGTAAACTTGTGTGTGGTTGAGTGTGGTTGAGTGTGTAAACCTGAGTGTGGTTGAGTGTGTGAAACTTGTGTGTGGTTGAGTGTGTAAACTTGTGTGTGGTTGAGTGTGGTTGAGTGTGTAAACTTGAGTGTGGTTGAGTGTGTAAACTTGTGTGTTGTTGAGTGTGTAAACTTGTGTGTTGTTTAGTGTGTAAACTTGCGTTAGGTTGAGTGTGGTTGAGTGTGTAAATCTGAGTGTGGTTGAGTTTGTTAAACTTGTGTGTGGTTGAGTGTGTAAACATGTGTATAGTGAGTGTGGTTGAGTGTGTAAACTTGAGTGTGGTTGAGTGTGTAAACTTGTGTGTGGTTGAGTGTGTAAACTTGTGTGTGGTTGAGTGTGGTTAAGTGTATAAACTTGTGTGTAGTTGAGTGTGTAAACTTGTGTGTTGTTGAGTGTGTAAACTTGTGTTTGGTTGAGTGTGTAAACTTGCGTTAGGTTGAGTGTGGTTGAGTGTGTAAACCTGAGTGTGGTTGAGTGTGTTAAACTTGTGTGTGGTTGAGTGTGTAAACTTGTGTGTGGTTGAGTGTGGTTGAGTGTGTAAACTTGAGTGTGGTTGAGTGTGTAAACTTGTGTGTGGTTGAGTGTGTAAACTTGTGTGTGGTTGAGTGTGTTTGAGTGTGTAAACTTGTGTATGGTTGAGTATGGTTGAATGTGTAAACTTGAGTGTGGTTGAGTGTGTAAACATGTGTATGGTTGAGTGTGTAAACATGTGTGTTTTTGAGTGTGGTTGAGTGTATAAACATGTCTATGGTTGAGTGTGTAAACATGTGTGTGGTTGAGTGTGGTTGAGTGTATAAACATGTGTATGGTTGAGTGTGGTTGAGTGTGTAAACTTGTGTGTGGTTGAGTGTGTAAACCTGTGTATGGTTGAGTGTGTAAACATGTGTGTGGTTGAGTGTGTAAACTTGTGTTTGGTTGAGTGTGTAAACTTGTATGTGGTTGAGTTTGTAAACATGAGTGTGGTTGAGTGTGTAAACGTGTGTGTGGTTGAGTGTGTAAACTTGTCTGTGGTTGAGTGTGTAAACATGTGTATGTCTGTGTGTGTAAACGTGTGTGTGGTTAACTGTGTAAACATGTGTGTGGTTGATTGTGTAAACATGTGTGTGGATAATGTGTAAAAATGTGTGTGGTTGAGTATGTAAACATGTGTGTGGTTGAGTATGTAAACTTGTGTGTGGTTAAATATGTAAACGTGTGTGTGGATAATGTGTAAAAATGTGTGTGGTTGAGTGTGTAAACATGTGTATGGTTGAGTGTGGTTGAGTGTGTAAACTTGTGTGTGGTTGAGTGTGTAAACTTGTGTATGTTGAGTGTGTAAACATGTGTGTGGTTGATTGTGGTTGAGTGTGTAAACTTGTGTATGGTTGAGTGTGTAAACTTGTGTGTGGTTGAGTGTGTAAACTTGTGTATGGTTGAGTGTGTAAACATGTGTGTGGTTGAGTGTGGTTGAGTGTGTAAACTTGTGTAAGGTTGAGTGTGGTTGAGTGTGTAAACTTGTGTGTGGTTGAGTGCGTAAACATGTGTATGATTGAGTGTGGTTGAGTGTGTAAACTTGTGTGTGGTTTAGTGTGTAAACATGTGTGTGGTTGAGTGTGGTTGAGTGTGTAACCATGTGTATGGTTGAGTGTGTAAACATGTGTATGATTGAGTGTGTAAACATGTGTGTTTTTGAGTGTGGTTGAGTGTATAAACATGTCTATGGTTGAGTGTGTAAACATGTGTGTGGTTGAGTGTGGTTGAGTGTATAAACATGTGTATGGTTGAGTGTGGTTGAGTGTGTAAACTTGTGTGTGGTTGAGTGTGTAAACCTGTGTATGGTTGAGTGTGTAAACATGTGTGTGGTTGAGTGTGTAAACTTGTGTTTGGTTGAGTGTGTAAACTTGTATGTGGTTGAGTTTGTAAACATGAGTGTGGTTGAGTGTGTAAACGTGTGTGTGGTTGAGTGTGTAAACATGTGTATGTCTGTGTGTGTAAACGTGTGTGTGGTTAACTGTGTAAACATGTGTGTGGTTGATTGTGTAAACATGTGTGTGGATAATGTGTAAAAATGTGTGTGGTTGAGTATGTAAACATGTGTGTGGTTGAGTATGTAAACTTGTGTGTGGTTAAACATGTAAACGTGTGTGTGGATAATGTGTAAAAATGTGTGTGGTTGAGTGTGTAAACATGTGTATGGTTGAGTGTGGTTGAGTGTGTAAACTTGTGTGTGGTTGAGTGTGTAAACTTGTGTATGTTGAGTGTGTAAACATGTGTGTGGTTGATTGTGGTTGAGTGTGTAAACTTGTGTATGGTTGAGTGTGTAAACTTGTGTGTGGTTGAGTGTGTAAATTTGTGTATGGTTGAGTGTGTAAACATGTGTGTGGTTGAGTGTGGTTGAGTGTGTAAACTTGTGTAAGGTTGAGTGTGGTTGAGTGTGTAAACTTGTGTGTGGTTGAGTGCGTAAACATGTGTATGATTGAGTGTGGTTGAGTGTGTAAACTTGTGTGTGGTTTAGTGTGTAAACATGTGTGTGGTTGAGTGTGGTTGAGTGTGTAACCATGTGTATGGTTGAGTGTGTAAACATGTGTATGATTGAGTGTGTAAACATGTGTGTGGTTGAGTGTGGCTGAGTGTGTAAACATGTGTATGGTTGATTGTGGTTGAGTGTGTAAACTTGAGTGTGGTTGAGTGTGTAAACTTGTGTGTGGTTGAGTGTGTAAACTTGTGTGTGGTTGAGTGTGTTTGAGTGTGTAAACTTGTGTATGGTTGAGTATGGTTGAATGTGTAAACTTGAGTGTGGTTGAGTGTGTAAACATGTGTATGGTTGAGTGTGTAAACATGTGTGTTTTTGAGTGTGGTTGAGTGTATAAACATGTCTATGGTTGAGTGTGTAAACATGTGTGTGGTTGAGTGTGGTTGAGTGTATAAACATGTGTATGGTTGAGTGTGGTTGAGTGTGTAAACTTGTGTGTGGTTGAGTGTGTAAACCTGTGTATGGTTGAGTGTGTAAACATGTGTGTGGTTGAGTGTGTAAACTTGTGTGTGGTTGAGTGTGTAAACTTGTATGTGGTTGAGTTTGTAAACATGAGTGTGGTTGAGTGTGTAAACTTGTGTGTGGTTGAGTGTGTAAACTTGTCTGTGGTTGAGTGTGTAAACATGTGTGTGGTTGAGTGTGTAAACATGTGTGTGGTTAAGTGTGTAAACATGTGTGTGGTTGAGTGTGTAAACATGTGTGTGGTTAGTGTGTAAAACATGTGTGTGGTTGAGTGTGTAAACATGTGTGTGGTTGAGTGTGTAAACTTGTGTGTGGTTAAGTGTGTAAACGTGTGTGTGGTTAAGTGTGTAAACATGTGTGTGGTTGAGTGTGTAAACATGTGTGTGGTTGAGTGTGGTTGAGTGTGTAAACTTGTGTGTGGTTGAGTGTGTAAACTTGTGTATGGTTGAGTGTGTAAACATGTGTGTGGTTGAGTGTGGTTGAGTGTGTAAACTTGTGTGTGGTTGAGTGTGTAAACTTGTGTGTGGTTGAGTGTGTAAACTTGTGTATGGTTGAGTGTGTAAACATGTGTGTGGTTGAGTGTGGTTGAGTGTGTAAACTTGTGTAAGGTTGAGTGTGGTTGAGTGTGTAAACTTGTGTGTGGTTGAGTGCGTAAACATGTGTATGATTGAGTGTGGTTGAGTGTGTAAACTTGTGTGTGGTTTAGTGTGTAAACATGTGTGTGGTTGAGTGTGGTTGAGTGTGTAACCATGTGTATGGTTGAGTGTGTAAACATGTGTATGATTGAGTGTGTAAACATGTGTGTGGTTGAGTGTGGCTGAGTGTGTAAACATGTGTATGGTTGAGTGTGGTTGAGTGTGTAAACTTGTGTGTGGTTGAGTGTGTAAACCTGTGTATGGTTGAGTGTGTAAACATGTGTGTGGTTGAGTGTGTAAACTTGTGTGTGGTTGAGTGTGTAAACTTGTGTTTGGTTGAGTGTGTAAACTTGTGTGTGGTTGAGTGTGGTTGAGTGTGTAAACCTGAGTGTGGTTGAGTGTGTGAACTTGTGTGTGGTTGAGTGTGTAAACTTGTGTGTGGTTGAGTGTGGTTGAGTGAGTAAACTTGAGTGTGGTTGAGTGTGTAAACTTGTGTGTTGTTGAGTGTGTAAACTTGTGTGTTGTTAAGTGTGTAAACGTGCGTTAGGTTGAGTGTGGTTGAGTGTGTAAATCTGAGTGTGGTTGAGTTTGTTAACTTGTGTGTGGTTGAGTGTGTAAACATGTGTATGGTGAGTGTGGTTGAGTGTGTAAACTTGAGTGTGGTTGAGTGTGTAAATTTGTGTGTGGTTGAGTGTGTAAACTTGTGTGTGGTTGAGTGTGGTTGAGTGTATAAACTTGTGTGTTGTTGAGTGTGTAAACTTGTGTGTTGTTGAGTGTGTAAACTTGTGTTTGGTTGAGTGTGTAAACTTGCGTTAGGTTGAGTGTGGTTGAGTGTGTAAACCTGAGTGTGGTTGAGTGTGTTAACTTGTGTGTGGTTGAGTGTGTAAACTTGTGTGTGGTTGAGTGTGGTTGAGTGTGTAAACTTGAGTGTGTTTGAGTGTGTAAACTTGTGTGTGGTTGAGTGTGGTTGAGTGTGTAAACTTGAGTGTGTTTGAGTGTGTAAACTTGTGTATGGTTGAGTATGGTTGAATGTGTAAACTTGAGTGTGGTTGAGTGTGTAAACATGTGTATGGTTGAGTGTGTAAACATGTGTGTTTTGAGTGTGGTTGAGTGTATAAACATGTGTATGGTTGAGTGTGTAAACATGTGTGTGGTTGAGTGTGGTTGAGTGTATAAACATGTGTATGGTTGAGTGTGGTTGAGTGTGTTAACCTGAGTGTGGTTGTGTATGTGAACTTGTTTGTGTTTGAGTGTGTAAACTTGTATGTGGTTGAGTTTGTAAACTTGAGTGTGGTTGAGTGTGTAAACTTGTGTGTGGTTGAGTGTGTAAACTTGTCTGTGGTTGAGTGTGTAAACATGTGTATGTTTGTGTGTGTAAACTTGTGTGTGGTTAACTGTGTAAACATGTGTGTGGTTGATTGTGTAAACATGTGTGTGGATAGTGTGTAAAAATGTGTGTGGTTGAGTATGTAAACATGTGTGTGGTTGAGTATGTAAACTTGTGTGTGGTTAAATATGTAAACGTGTGTGTGGTTAAGTGTTTAAACATGTGCTTGGTTGAGTGTATAGACATGTGTGTGGTTAAGTGTGTAAACTTGTGTGTGGTTAAGTGTGTAAACTTGTGTGTGGTTGAGTGTGTAAACATGTGTGTGGTTGAGTGTGTAAACTTGCATGTGGTTGAGTGTATAGACATGTGTGTTGTTAAGTGTGTAAACTTGTGTGTGGTTGAGTGTATAGACATGTGTGTGGTTAAGTGTATAAACTTGTGTGTGGCTGAGTGTGTAAACTTTGTGTGTGGTTGAGTGTATAGACATATGTGTGGTTAAGTGTGTAAACATGTGTGTGGTTGAGTGTGTAAACTTGTGTGTGGTTGAGTGTAGAGACATGTGTGTGGTTAAGTGTGTAAACTTGTGTGTGGTTGAGTGTGTAAACTTGTGTTTGGTTGAGTGTGTAAACTTGTGTGTGGTTGATTGTGGTTGAGTGTGTAAACTTGAGTGTGGTTGAGTGTGTGAACTTGTGTGTGGTTGAGTGTGTAAACTTGTGTGTGGTTGAGTGTGGTTGAGTGTGTAAACTTGAGTGTGGTTGAGTGTGTAAACTTGTGTGTGGTTGAGTGTGTAAACTTGTGTGTGGTTGAGTGTGTAAACATGTGTGTGGTTGAGTGTGTAAACTTGTGTGTGGTTAGTGTGTAAACATGTGTGTGGTTGAGTGTGTAAACATGTGTGTGGTTGAGTGTGTAAACATGTGTGTGGTTGAGTGTGTAAACATGTGTGTGGTTGAGTGTGTAAACTTGTGTGTGGTTGAGTGTGTAAACTTGTGTGTGGTTGAGTGTGTAAACATGTGTGTGTGTTGAGTGTGTAAACTTGTGTGTGGTTAGAGTGTGTAAACATGTGTGTGGTTAAGTGTGTAAACATGTGTGTGGTTGAGTGTGTAAACTTGTGTGTGGTTGAGTGTGTAAACATGTGTGTGGTTAAGTGTGTAAACATGTGTGTGGTTGAGTGTGTAAACTTGTGTGTGGTTGAGTGTATAGACATGTGTGTGGTTAAGTGTGTAAACTTGTGTGTGGTTGAGTGTGTAAACTTGTGTGTGGTTGAGTGTGTAAACATGTGTGTGGTTGAGTGTGTAAACTTGTGTGTGGTTGAGTGTAAAGACATGTGTGTGGTTGAGTGTGTAAACTTGTGTGTGGTTGAGTGTGTAAACTTGTGTGTGGTTGAGTGTGTAAACATGTGTGTGGTTGAGTGTGTAAACTGTGTGTGGTTGAGTGTGTAAACATGTGTGTGGTTGAGTGTGTAAACATGTGTGTGGTTGAGTGTGTAAACATGTGTGTGGTTGAGTGTGTAAACATGTGTGTGGTTGAGTGTGTAAACTTGTGTGTGGTTGAGTGTGTAAACGTGTGTGTGGTTAAGTGTGTAAACATGTGTGTGGTTGAGTGTGTAAACATGTGTGTGGTTGAGTGTGGTTGAGTGTGTAAACTTGTGTGTGGTTGAGTGTGTAAACATGTGTATGTTGAGTGTGTAAACATGTGTGTGGTTGAGTGTGGTTGAGTGTGTAAACTTGTGTGTGGTTGAGTGTGTAAACTTGTGTGTGGTTGAGTGTGTAAACTTGTGTGTGGTTGAGTGTGTAAACATGTGTGTGGTTGAGTGTGTAAACTTGTGTGTGTGGTTGAGTGTGTAAACTTGTGTGTGGTTGAGTGTGTAAACATGTGTATGATTGAGTGTGGTTGAGTGTGTAAACTTGTGTGTGGTTTAGTGTGTAAACATGTGTGTGGTTGAGTGTGTAAACATGTGTGTGGTTGAGTGTGTAAACATGTGTGTGGTTGAGTGTGTAAACATGTGTGTGTGGTTGAGTGTGTAAACATGTGTGTGGTTGAGTGTGTAAACATGTGTGTGGTTGAGTGTGGTGAGTGTGTAAACATGTGTATGTGTGTGGTTGAGTGTGTAAACTTGTGTGTGGTTGAGTGTGTAAACTGTGTATGGTTGAGTGTGTAAACATGTGTGTGGTTGAGTGTGTAAACTTGTGTGTGGTTGAGTGTGTAAACTTGTGTGTGGTTGAGTGTGTAAACATGTGTGTGGTTGAGTGTGTAAACTGTGTGTGGTTGAGTGTGTAAACTTGTGTGTGGTTGAGTGTGTAAACATGTGTATGTTGTGTGTGTAAACTTGTGTGTGGTTAGTGTGTAAACATGTGTGTGGTTGAGTGTGTAAACATGTGTGTGGTTGAGTGTGTAAACTGTGTGTGGTTGAGTGTGTAAACATGTGTGTGGTTGAGTGTGTAAACTTGTGTGTGGTTGAGTGTGTAAACTGTGTGTGGTTGAGTGTGTAAACTTGTGTGTGGTTGAGTGTGTAAACATGTGTGTGTGGTTGAGTGTGTAAACTTGTGTGTGGTTGAGTGTGTAAACTTGTGTGTGGTTGAGTGTGTAAACATGTGTGTGGTTGAGTGTGGTTGAGTGTGTAAACTTGTGTGTGGTTGAGTGTGTAAACATGTGTGTGGTTGAGTGTGTAAACTTGTGTGTGGTTGAGTGTGTAAACTTGTGTGTGGTTGAGTGTGGTTGAGTGTGTAAACTTGTGTGTGGTTGAGTGTGTAAACTTGTGTGTGGTTGAGTGTGTAAACATGTGTGTGTGGTTGAGTGTGTAAACTTGTGTGTGGTTGAGTGTGTAAACTTGTGTGTGGTTGAGTGTGTAAACATGTGTGTGGTTGAGTGTGTAAACATGTGTGTGGTTGAGTGTGTAAACATGTGTGTGGTTGAGTGTGTAAACATGTGTGTGGTTGAGTGTGGTTGAGTGTGTAAACTTGTGTGTGGTTGAGTGTGTAAACTTGTGTGTGGTTGAGTGTGTAAACTTGTGTGTGTGTGTTGAGTGTGTAAACTTGTGTATGGTTGAGTGTGGTTGAGTGTGTAAACTTGTGTGTGGTTGAGTGTGTAAACATGTGTATGGTTGAGTGTGTAAACTGTGTGTGAGTGTGTTGAGTGTGTAAACATGTGTGTGGTTGAGTGTGTAAACATGTGTGTGGTTGAGTGTGGTTGAGTGTGTAAACATGTGTATGGTTGAGTGTGGTTGAGTGTGTAAACTTGTGTGTGGTTGAGTGTGTAAACATGTGTGTGGTTGAGTGTGTAAACATGTGTGTGGTTGAGTGTGTAAACTTGTGTGTGGTTGAGTGTGTAAACTTGTGTGTGGTTGAGTGTGTAAACATGTGTGTGGTTGAGTGTGTAAACTGTGTGTGGTTGAGTGTGTAAACATGTGTGTGGTTGAGTGTGTAAACTTGTGTGTGGTTGAGTGTGTAAACTGTGTGTGGTTGAGTGTGTAAACATGTGTGTGGTTGAGTGTGTAAACATGTGTGTGGTTGAGTGTGTAAACTTGTGTGTGGTTGAGTGTGTAAACTGTGTGTGATGTGGTTGAGTGTGTAAACTTGTGTGTGGTTGAGTGTGTAAACTTGTGTGTGGTTGAGTGTGTAAACATGTGTGTGGTTGAGTGTGTAAACATGTGTGTGGTTGAGTGTGTAAACTTGTGTGTGGTTGAGTGTGTAAACATGTGTGTGGTTGAGTGTGGTTGAGTGTGTAAACTGTGTGTGGTTGAGTGTGTAAACTTGTGTGTGGTTGAGTGTGTAAACATGTGTGTGGTGAGTGTGGTTGAGTGTGTAAACTTGTGTGTGGTTGAGTGTGTAAACTTGTGTGTGGTTGAGTGTGTAAACTGTGTAGTGTGGTTGAGTGTGTAAACTTGTGTGTGGTTGAGTGTGTAAACTTGTGTGTGGTTGAGTGTGTAAACATGTGTGTGGTTGAGTGTGTAAACTGTGTGTGGTTAGTGTGTAAACTGTGTGTGGTTGAGTGTGTAAACATGTGTGTGGTTGAGTGTGTAAACTTGTGTGTGGTTGAGTGTGTAAACTTGTGTGTGGTTGAGTGTGGTTGAGTGTGTAAACTTGTGTGTGTTTGAGTGTGTAAACGTGTGTGTGGTTGAGTGTGTAAACATGTGTGTGGTTGAGTGTGTAAACTTGTGTGTGGTTGAGTGTATAACATGTGTGTGGTTAAGTGTGTAAACTGTGTGTGGTTGAGTGTGGTGAGTGTGTAAACTTGTGTGTGGTTGAGTGTGTAAACATGTGTGTTTTGAGTGTGGTTGAGTGTGTAAACATGTGTATGGTTGAGTGTGTAAACATGTGTGTGGTTGAGTGGTTGAGTGTGTAAACATGTGTATGGTTGAGTGTGGTTGAGTGTGTAAACTGTGTGTGGTTGAGTGTGTAAACTTGTGTGTGGTTGAGTGTGTAAACATGTGTATGTGGTTGAGTGTGTAAACTTGTGTGTGGTTGAGTGTGTAAACTTGTGTGTGGTTGAGTGTGTAAACATGTGTGTGGTTGAGTGTGTAAACATGTGTGTGGTTGAGTGTGTAAACTTGTGTGTGGTTGAGTGTGTAAACATGTGTGTGGTTGAGTGTGTAAACATGTGTGTGGTTGAGTGTGTAAACATGTGTGTGGTTGAGTGTGTAAACATGTGTGTGGTTGAGTGTGTAAACTTGTGTGTGGTTAAGTGTGTAAACGTGTGTGTGGTTGAGTGTGTAAACATGTGTGTGGTTGAGTGTGTAAACTGTGTGTGGTTAAGTGTGTAAACATGTGTGTGGTTAAGTGTGTAAACATGTGTGTGGTTGAGTGTGTAAACTTGTGTGTGGTTGAGTGTGTAAACATGTGTGTGGTTGAGTGTGTAAACTGTGTGTGGTTGAGTGTGTAAACATGTGTGTGGTTGAGTGTGTAAACTTGTGTGTGGTTGAGTGTGTAAACATGTGTGTGGTTGAGTGTGTAAACTTGTGTGTGGTTGAGTGTGTAAACATGTGTGTGGTTGAGTGTGTAAACTTGTGTGTGGTTGAGTGTGTAAACATGTGTGTGGTTGAGTGTGTAAACTTGTGTGTGGTTGAGTGTGTAAACATGTGTGTGGTTGAGTGTGTGAGTGTGTAAACTTGTGTGTGGTTGAGTGTGTAAACTTGTGTGTGGTTGAGTGTGTAAACTTGTGTGTGGTTGAGTGTGGTTGAGTGTGTAAACTTGTGTGTGGTTGAGTGTGTAAACTTGTGTGTGGTTGAGTGTGTAAACTTGTGTGTGGTTGAGTGTGTAAACATGTGTGTGGTTGAGTGTGTAAACTTGTGTGTGGTTGAGTGTGTAAACATGTGTGTGGTTGAGTGTGTAAACATGTGTGTGGTTGAGTGTGTAAACTTGTGTGTGGTTGAGTGTGTAAACATGTGTGTGGTTGAGTGTGTAAACTTGTGTGTGGTTGAGTGTGTAAACTTGTGTGTGGTTGAGTGTGTAAACATGTGTGTGGTTGAGTGTGTAAACTTGTGTGTGGTTGAGTGTGTAAACATGTGTGTGGTTAAGTGTGTAAACTTGTGTGTGGTTGAGTGTGTAAACTTGTGTGTGGTTGAGTGTGTAAACATGTGTGTGGTTGAGTGTGTAAACATGTGTGTGGTTGAGTGTGTAAACTTGTGTGTGGTTGAGTGTGTAAACATGTGTGTGGTTGAGTGTGTAAACTTGTGTGTGGTTGAGTGTGTAAACATGTGTGTGGTTTAGTGTGTAAACATGTGTGTGGTTGAGTGTGTAAACATGTGTGTGGTTGAGTGTGTAAACATGTGTGTGGTTGAGTGTAAACATGTGTGTGGTTGAGTGTGTAAACTTGTGTGTGGTTGAGTGTGTAAACATGTGTATGGTTGAGTGTGTAAACTTGTGTGTGGTTGAGTGTGTAAACTTGTGTATGGTTGAGTGTGTAAACATGTGTGTGGTTGAGTGTGGTTGAGTGTGTAAACTTGTGTGTGGTTGAGTGTGTAAACTTGTGTGTGGTTGAGTGTGTAAACTTGTGTATGGTTGAGTGTGTAAACATGTGTGTGGTTGAGTGTGGTTGAGTGTGTAAACTTGTGTATGGTTGAGTGTGGTTGAGTGTGTAAACTTGTGTGTGGTTGAGTGTGTAAACAGTGTATGTTGAGTGTGGTTGAGTGTGTAAACTTGTGTGTGGTTTAGTGTGTAAACATGTGTGTGGTTGAGTGTGGTTGAGTGTGTAACCATGTGTATGGTTGAGTGTGTAAACATGTGTGTGTTGAGTGTGTAAACTGTGTGGTTGAGTGTGGTTGAGTGTGTAAACATGTGTATGGTTGAGTGTGGTTGAGTGTGTAAACTTGTGTGTGGTTGAGTGTGTAAACATGTGTAGTGTGGTTGAGTGTGTAAACTTGTGTGTGGTTGAGTGTGTAAACTTGTGTGTGGTTGAGTGTGTAAACTTGTGTTTGGTTGAGTGTGTAAACTTGTGTGTGGTTGAGTGTGTAAACCTGAGTGTGGTTGAGTGTGTGAACTTGTGTGTGGTTGAGTGTGTAAACTTGTGTGTGGTTGAGTGTGGTTGAGTGTGTAAACTTGAGTGTGGTTGAGTGTGTAAACTTGTGTGTGTTGAGTGTGTAAACTTGTGTGTTGTTGAGTGTGTAAACTTGTGTGTGGTTGAGTGTGTAAACATGTGTTAGGTTGAGTGTGGTTGAGTGTGTAAACCTGAGTGTGGTTGAGTGTGTAAACTTGTGTGTGGTTGAGTGTGTAAACATGTGTATGGTTGAGTGTGGTTGAGTGTGTAAACTTGAGTGTGGTTGAGTGTGTAAACTTGTGTGTGGTTGAGTGTGTAAACTTGTGTGTGGTTGAGTGTGGTGAGTGTAAACTTGTGTGTGGTTGAGTGTGTAAACTTGTGTGTGGTTGAGTGTGTAAACTTGTGTTTGGTTGAGTGTGTAAACTTGCGTTAGGTTGAGTGTGGTTGAGTGTGTAAACCTGAGTGTGGTTGAGTGTGTAACTTGTGTGTGGTTGAGTGTGTAAACTTGTGTGTGGTTGAGTGTGGTTGAGTGTGTAAACTTGAGTGTGGTTGAGTGTGTAAACTTGTGTGTTGTTGAGTGTGTAAACTTGTGTGTTGTTTAGTGTGTAAACTTGCGTTAGGTTGAGTGTGGTTGAGTGTGTAAATCTGAGTGTGGTTGAGTTTGTTAACTTGTGTGTGGTTGAGTGTGTAAACATGTGTATGGTGAGTGTGGTTGAGTGTGTAAACTTGAGTGTGGTTGAGTGTGTAAACTTGTGTGTGGTTGAGTGTGTAAACTTGTGTGTGGTTGAGTGTGGTTGAGTGTATAAACTTGTGTGTTGTTGAGTGTGTAAACTTGTGTGTTGTTGAGTGTGTAAACTTGTGTTTGGTTGAGTGTGTAAACTTGCGTTAGGTTGAGTGTGGTTGAGTGTGTAAACCTGAGTGTGGTTGAGTGTGTTAACTTGTGTGTGGTTGAGTGTGTAAACTTGTGTGTGGTTGAGTGTGGTTGAGTGTGTAAACTTGAGTGTGGTTGAGTGTGTAAACTTGTGTGTGGTTGAGTGTGTAAACTTGTGTGTGGTTGAGTGTGTTTGAGTGTGTAAACTTGTGTATGGTTGAGTATGGTTGAATGTGTAAACTTGAGTGTGGTTGAGTGTGTAAACATGTGTATGGTTGAGTGTGTAAACATGTGTGTTTTTGAGTGTATAAACATGTGTATGGTTGAGTGTGTAAACATGTGTGTGGTTGAGTGTGGTTGAGTGTATAAACATGTGTATGGTTGAGTGTGGTTGAGTGTGTAAACTTGTGTGTGGTTAAGTGTGTAAACTGTGTATGGTTGAGTGTGTAAACATGTGTGTGGTTGAGTGTGTAAACGTGTGTGTGGTTGAGTGTGTAAACTTGTGTTTGGTTGAGTGTGTAAACTTGTGTGTGGTTGAGTGTGATTGAGTGTGTTAACCTGAGTGTGGTTGTGTATGTGAACTTGTTTGTGTTTGAGTGTGTAAACTTATATGTGGTTGAGTTTGTAAACTTGAGTGTGGTTGAGTGTGTAAACTTGTGTGTGGTTGAGTGTGTAAACTTGTCTGTGGTTGAGTGTGTAAACATGTGTATGTCTGTGTGTGTAAACTTGTGTGTGGTTAACTGTGTAAACATGTGTGTGGTTGATTGTGTAAACATGTGTGTGGATAGTGTGTAAAAATGTGTGTGGTTGAGTATGTAAACATGTGTGTGGTTGAGTATGTAAACTTGTGTGTGGTTAAATATGTAAACGTGTGTGTGGTTAAGTGTGTAAACATGTGCTTGGTTGAGTATGTAAACTTGTGTGTGGTTAAGTGTGTAAACGTGTGTGTGATTAAGTGTGTAAACATGTGTGTGGTTGAGTGTGTAAACTTGTGTGTGGTTGAGTGTGTAAACATGTGATGTGGTTGAGTGTGT
>CALYLW010000473.1:911816-987560 GCA_944989445.1 Ampullaceana balthica | reverse complement strand
GAAAAACCTAGCGCTGGCAGCACTTCTTGGGGCTGGTAACTGTCTCTAGAAACAGTTTTGGCACAGGACTAAGTGTGGCACGGGGCGAGCTATCAAAGTGCGCAATTTACCTTGAATCACACTCATATAATTGTGTGTCCCATAACCTCTTGGTGTACGGGGTTCTAATGTTTCCATTAGAACTTTCTCGGGGCTTTGTAGACTTGGCGGCGCCCATCTCCTGTCCAAGTCAGCGGAGGCCTTTTCTAGCAATAGTCATACTTCATACATGTTTTATTGTGGCTTAACGTGGGCTAGATCCCACGCACCTCAGCTTGTGAGGCGAGCGCACTATTGAGTTCACTATATCGGATGCATGAGCCAACAAATGACAAACTTATAGAGAACACTAAACTCAATGCTGTATCTTTCTTTCGAGATTTTCCAACTTTATTTTTTCAATAGAAAGAACTACGGTAATACTTTTGTTTGAGTTAAAGTAATATTTCTGTATCCCTTAATAAAAAATAATATTTTGTAAATATAATTTATAATCATGTAGGACTCATATTTCTAAATATCATATTTTTATAGGACGTGTTTTTGTACATGTCATGTTTTTGGCTGTCATATCAATCTATATATTCCCATAAGTCATATTTCTTCATGTCATATTTCTGCCTGTCATATTTCTGCCTGTCATATTTCTGCCTGTCACATTTCTGTCTATCATATTTCTGCCTGTCATATTTCTTCCTGTCATATTTCTGCCTGTCATATTTCTGCCTGTCATATTTCTGCCTGTCATATTTCTTCCTGTCATATTTCTGCCTGTCATATTTCTGCCTGTCATATTTCTTCCTGTCATATTTCTGCCTGTCATATTTCTGCCTGTCATATTTCTGCCTGTCATATTTCTTCCTGTCATATTTATGCCTGTCATATTTCTGCCTTGCATATTTCTGCCAGTCATATAAATCTATAGAGACCATGTTCCAATAAGCCATGTTCCTGCCTGTCATATTTATGCCTGTCATATTTCTGCCTTGCATATTTCTGCCAGTCATATAAATCTATAGAGACCATGTTCCAATAAGCCATGTTCCTGCCTGTCATATTTCTTCCTGTCATATTTCTTCCTGTCATATTCCTTCCTGTCATATTTCTTCCTGTCATATTTCTGCCTGTCATATTTCTGCCTGTCATATTTCTGCCTGTCATATTTCTTCCTGTCATATTCCTTCCTGTCATATTTCTGCCTGTCATATTTCTGCCTGTCATATTTATGCCTGTCATATTTCTGCCTTGCATATTTCTGCCAGTCATATAAATCTATAGAGACCATGTTCCTGCCTGGCATATTCCTCTAATGACCATCCCTTTACTTACGTGAGATGTCGGTGGTCGCGACTGGAAGCTTGATGACGTCACTGGTAAGGTCACTTAGGAGGATCCCGGGGGAAAGCCGTTGCCTGTTGCCACGGCAACATCCCTTGCTGTCTGGGCGGCACCGGCCGGAAAGCACTCAAATACGACCCCCACGTCAGGGGCGACGTCATGGGGTGTGCGAGATATGGTCTGATGTCCAGGGGCGGAAAGGGCGTGACAACCGCCGAGGTGGAGGCTGGGGGCGCCTCCATGTGCAGGTTTCGTCTCATGGCCGAGTTTTTCTTGGTTCCTTTATTCTTGCGGGGCCCTCGCTCCTCCTGCACAGCTGTCATTTGGTGGGGGGGGGGAGGAAAAAAAGGGGGGAGGGGAATAAGTAAATGTATCATATAAAGGCGTGAATAATTGCTGCAAAAAGAGGGAAGGTGAATATGTAAAAAAAAATAATGATAATAATAAAAAGAAAACAGTAAAGAAAAAGGTAGTGAATTTGTGGAACAAGGGAGTCAAAACAAGGGAGGTAATAGAGTTTAGCATCGAAAGCCATGTCAAGTTTAACCGTACTTGTTAGCACCCCGGTTTAACATTAGCAACTTCAGCAGCAAGGATGTTAAGTATGAGTCACCTGCATGTCAGTTCAGTAACCATGGGCTTATTCAAACACACTTATATACATACATGCACGCACGCACTCACGCATGCACACAATCACGCACGCACTCACGCATGCACACAATCACGCACGCATGTATGCAGGCAGGCACACATGCATTGACTTTAAACTTCACGTGGGACAATCATGTGACATAGATCCCACGATGTCTGCGTCCATCACAGAAGGAATTTCAAGAAAACTGGAGATCTTATTCAGTTGTGTAGAGAGAAAGCCAGTTAAGAACCGTATGACATTATGCCAAGCAGAGAATGTACAAAAAGCTATCGACATCAATTAAGGTGGTCACCAGGAAAAAATTTTACTAGAATATTTTGATTTCACTATTTTCCATAAATATCAATACTGATTATTCTTCTGCCAGAGATGTCTTCAGTTAACTTAAAAACTATAATGAATTAAATTATTTTTTTAAAATTAATCCACGTGTTTCATGGCTATTTTTTTCTACAATGGCCTGAATAAATCAGAATGGAATTACAGTCTTAAATGCAAGGCCAACAAAGTTTGCGCCATTTAATCAGAGCAAAATTGTCTAAGTTCACGATAAGGGTTTTCAGTTTCAGAATATTTGACAGCATTGGCTGACTAAACGACACGGTCAGCTTGGGTGACTAAACGACACAGTCAGCTTGGGTGACTAAACGACACAGTCAGCTTGGGTGACTAAACGACACAGTCAGCTTGGGTGACTAAACGACACAGTCAGCTTGGGTGACCAAATGACACAGTCAGCTTGGGTGACTAAACGACACAATCAGCTTGGGTGAAATATTTGTTAATGAATCCTAGAGCCGGGTGTATGGAGTGAAGATTGTGATAAACGTAAATTTAATACTGCCCCACCACACTCTTGTCCCTCACATGCCACTGAGTTTGTGGTCGAGTCATGACTATAATGTACGAAGAATAAAAAAAAAGGGGATGGGGGTATGAATGAAAATGTGTGGGTTTTTTTAAAATCATATTTTCAAAAGATGCAGATTTTGGCCTTAAACAAAGTTTCCCTCGAAAGAAATGAATAATTAAGTAACAGAATTAACTGCTCGTGAAATGGCGGCGCAATTTGCGGACAAGGTGTCGTAACACAGCGGGTGCCGAGACCGAGCAGGGGAAGATGACTCTTGCCTGACGTGTGATACTGTCACAACTGCCCTTGCCATGCCAAATCAAGCATCTTCTGTTAGCTCTAATCCAATCCTTGCGCAAGCCACACATTGCAAGGCTTCACGTTTTTCAGAATGCTTGATTTGGCCGTGATTGGATCACGTCACAAGTGAGACACGGGGACCGATGAAATATTTAATCCTTTCTTGCAACTCTCAATTGCGTTAAACTTTTTTTTTAAAGGGTCATTCCCAATCACCCTATTCTTTTTCTACAACTGATTTTTTTCCCTCTTAAATTTTAGCATTCATAACATACGCAATTTAAAGTACCAATAAAATATATTTGTAACAATATGCAATTACGAGATTTGAATACCAGCGCTTTTCCAACATTTTATTTCCAATGATAAACCTGTGAAGTATTGAGATTGCTTGCCGAACCACCGGAAGTGACACAATGGTTTGTTTTATTCCAAACGGACAGAAACGTCATATTTTCCAATGCTTAGTTGGACAATTGTAGCAGTGGTATTGGTATAAAACTCTAATCGTAGCCCAAGTCAAAGTAAACTCGTGTGTTAAAAACGTCATATTTTCCAATGCTTAGTTATACACGAAAACAAACAATTGTCACAGTGGTATTGGTATAAAACTCTAATCGTAGCCCAAGTCAAAGTAAACTCGTGTGTTAAAAACGTCATATTTTCCAATGCTTAGTTATATACGAAAACAAACAATTGTCACAGTGGTATTGGTATAAAAACTCTAATCGTAGCCCAAGTCAAAGTAAACTCGTGTGTTAAAAACGTCATATTTTCCAATGCTTAGTTATACACGAAAACAAACAATTGTCACAGTGGTATTGGTATAAAACTCTAATCGTAGCCCAAGTCAAAGTAAACTCGTGTGTTAAAAACGTCATATTTTCCAATGCTTAGTTATACACGAAAACAAACAATTGTCACAGTGGTATTGGTATAAAACTCTAATCGTAGCCCAAGTCAAAGTAAACTCGTGTGTTAAAAACGTCATATTTTCCAATGCTTAGTTATACACGAAAACAAACAATTGTCACAGTGGTATTGGTATAAAACTCTAATCGTAGCCCAAGTCAATGTAAACTCGTGTGTTAAAAACGTCGATTTTTCTTATCGCTGTTGCCCGTCAGCAACAATTTTTAGGATAAAACGGAAATAGTATTTCAGTAAACGAACCTTAGCGCGGCACAGTGCCAGTCCGCCCACGTTTGTGTATTCACTCCGCCCACCTTTACATATTTACCGGACCTACCATTTCTGTTCATGTTGACAGCGAAACATTTCTCCAGCCTACAGTGCGGACACCAATTCCTTCTGGCCTTGTCTATCAGACAGCTTCCCTTGCCTGGGGAATACATATACAATAGATGTTGTTACCTGGAAAATAAACTACAACATGTGTCTATCTCTAAAAAAAAACAACGCTACAATAAATAGGTGTCAAAACCTTGCATATATCATGGAATTTATGTTAAATCCGGAATTTCATTAAAACACATTATGTCTACACATGGAATATGTAGCAGGGTATCTCTACGCCCGGCGAGTACATTTAAATTTAAATTTAATTATTTTTAGTTTGGGGAGATCACCCACTGTCACTGACATTTTTTAAAATATTTTTTGGGGTGGGGGTGGGATAGGGGGACGGGATGGGGAGGGGGCCCACTGTGACTGTCACATCTTCTCTTTTTGTTAGGTGTGTGGGTGGCTAGGTCTGCAATGAACAAAGTCTCCTCTTTTGGTGACGTATTTTGGTTATAAATTTTAATGTTTTGGAGCTAAAGCTACCAGCCTACGAATATAGATATATGACATTTTCTGGATTATATTTTAGAGTAATTGAATAGATTTCCCAGAAATTTTTGATAGACTAACTTTTTCCTCCTTTTCTGGATACCATGAATTGAAAGGTTCGCCAGAAATAAAGCTTACGTTTTTTTTAAAAAATTAAATCGAATATAAAATCATTAAAATGAGGGTAGTGTCTTCCAAGTAGACTAAATGTATTATTTATTTAGCTTTTTATAGATGGAATTTCTTCCAATTCTTAAACACTTTTAGGGAGGTCCTTTTGGTCCAATTTAATGTTATTGTTGAGGATAATCTATATATATATATAATTCTCTTCGTGGTCGAACCCTGCGAGACACAAGCTGCAAGTATGTTCAACAGATACTAAGTTTAGAAAGCAGCGCACCAAATTACTGCACCAATGCATCAAAAGGTGTGCAAATTAAATATGCGCTGTAAAAAAAAATTATATGACGTCATTGTTTTCGCTGATATTTTAATTTTGTAAAAAGGGAAAAATGTAAAAAGAGGATTTGATGATGGTTAATTATAACATCAAAAAAAAAGGGGGCGCCATAGGCGCCCTACAACCCCTATTATAAAATACTTTGTGTGCATTTCAGAAAGTTCAATATTTCGTATTGATCAAACAAGGACAAGTTAGTTGGGCTTTTGAAAAAGGTCGACGCCGTAGGCGCCCTAAAAAAGTGCAATAAAGGGGTAAAAGAACTCTCCATGAGCAAGTCTGCGGCGTATGCTACGCCGCGGGGCGTCTAGTAGTTAATTATAGTATTGATTGAACACTGACAATAAAGATAGTCACATGACATCACTTGGCATAAAATAAAAGCACATATTTTATTTCAATTTTTTAGACTTCTGAAATTCAGATTTAGCTAAATTCAAACAAAGATAATTATTGAATTTTAAATCTATTTTTTTTTCAATAAGAAATAATGTTTCATTAAAATGAGTTTATTCTCATGAAAAAAATGGTTAAAATGGATCCAGGCCATTTTGAAGAAGTTCCGTAGAACAAAATAATAAATGAATATCATACAGTGGTGCCACCTAGATGTTTCCTTTGTGAAAACCATTGGTTCATTGGTAACTCGGTTTATTCAAGTTTTTTATTTTAAATAATCAACATCACAGGAATAGTGTCAGCATCAACTGGTAAAAATCTGAATCAGAGGTTCCCAAACTGGAACATTGCTGCATCCAGGTTTTCTCAAGATTACCACCATAAAATGAACAAAAAAACTTTCTTAAAAGAATGAGGCCAAGCTGCAGTGAGGAATGTAGAATATCGCAAGAAAAAGGAGAAAATAATTTTTTAGTTACAAACTAAGTAGTCACACAGGAGGACTCAGAACTCTAAGTTTTATTGATATCTATTGTGATCTATTGTGGGATTTAATGTGAGATATAAAATTTCATCAACTAACGCAAAAGTTCTGAGTCCCCCTGTGTGACTACTTAGTTTGTGACTATAAAATTATTTTCTGCTTTTTATTGCGATATTCTACATTCCTCACGGCAGCTGGGCCTCATTCTTTTTAAAAAGTTTTTTTTTCATTTTATTTTCTACTTTTACGCGATAACAAAAAATGTGTAAAACTTAACTTCCTTCATGAAGTCCTGTTAAATATCCTGTTATCCAAGTTCATCTAGAGACGAAATTTGTGATCAAAATTTGACATTTTCTATAAATATAAACTTACACATTCTTAACTCCTTTCCATATATGCGCTGATCCACTTAGCAGAAAAAATATTTTTTTCACAACACATGGATTGTCTATATAAGACATTCTATGATTTCGCTTGTTCGATCTGGAATGATTTTCTATACACACTACACATATCATATACACAACACGACTATGCATCACGGGAAGTGTGTCATTTTTTACTTTTGTTTTTCCGCACGACCGACCGCCTGCGAACCCAAGAGACGACGGTGAAGTTAATATAAGGGATTGAATTAGACAACCCCGTAAAAACAAAGGAAGTTAATATAAGGGATTGAATTAGACAACCCCGTAAAAACAAAGGAAGTTAATATAAGGGATTGAATTAGACAACCCCGTAAAAACAAAGGAAGTTAATATAAGGGATTGAATTAAACAACCCCGTAAAAACAAAGTTTTTGACCATCAATCCATTATAAATGAGACATAACTAAAAAGTATTTATCATGCTTAAACGCAACAAACATTTACAGAATGAGATTGCCTTAAATACCCTTTGTTGTAAAACGTAAAAAGTTTTGGTCACGGATGGTTGAACTTAACTCAGCGTGGCGCGTAAAATCTCAGCAAAAGCTTGCCGCTACATATAGAGATAAACTAAAAATGCATTAATTTAATTACGGTACATTCGATCTATCTGGAAATTTAATAGCTTTATCCTCCCCACAAGCCAAACCTACTGTGAAAATTTCAGCTCTCTAGCAAGTCAGAAAACGTGTTTATGAGCGTTTTGAAAAAGCTGACGACAGAACCGGATGCGTTGAATCCGGGATCCTTCACGAGTTAATAGGATAGGGGCCTCAATAAAATTATAACATTTTATGGGAGTAACCGTTGAGCGGCAGTGGTGCACTGTTAGAATATGTCTTACTGATGCTTTTACGTTGGTGCTAACAAACACAGTTATTTGTGATGGGGATGGTACCAAAAACCACAGTTATTTGTGATGAGGATGGTACCAACAAACACAGTTATTTGTGATGAGGATGGTACCAACAAACACAGTTATTGATGGGGATGGTACTGAGGTACATATTTTTGTAATTGGGATGTAATGACATATACAATATTAAGATGGGGGATAGTACTGAGCTATATCATTATAATGATGAATATAGCACTGGTCTATACAATAAGTGATTGTCATGGTAGGACTACAGACTATACCATTATTATATTCTGGATGTAATAAACAATATGGTTATTTTTATGGAAATGGTATTTTCCTAAAGAACGATTGTGTTTGAGATGGTACTGACCTATACAAGAGTAGGAGATGGTACTGACCTATACAAGAGTAGGAGATGGTACTGACCTTATATACAAGAGTAAGAGGTTTTACTGACCTATGCAAGAGTAGGAGATGGTACTGACCTATGCAAGAGTAGGATATGGTAATGATCTATGCAAGATGGTACTGACCTATGTAAGAGTAGGATATGGTAATGATCTATGCAAGATGGTACTGACCTATGTAAGAGTAGGATATGGTAATGATCTATGCAAGATGGTACTGACCTATGTAAGAGTAGGATATGGAAAATGATCTATGCAAGATGGTACTGACCTATGTAAGAGTAGGATATGGTAATGATCTATGCAAGATGGTACTGACCTATGTAAGAGTAGGATATGGTAATGATCTATGCAAGATGGTACTGACCTATGTAAGAGTAGGATATGGTAATGATCTATGCAAGATGGTACTGACCTATGTAAGAGTAGGATATGGTAATGATCTATGCAAGATGGTACTGACCTATGTAAGAGTAGGATATGGTAATGATCTATGCAAGATGGTACTGACCTATGTAAGAGTAGGATATGGTAATGATCTATGCAAGATGGTACTGACCTATGTAAGAGTAGGATATGGTAATGATCTATGCAAGATGGTACTGACCTATGTAAGAGTAGGATATGGTAATGATCTATGCAAGATGGTACTGACCTATGTAAGAGTAGGATATGGTAATGATCTATGCAAGATGGTACTGACCTATGTAAGAGTAGGATATGGTAATGATCTATGCAAGATGGTACTGACCTATGTAAGAGTAGGATATGGTAATGATCTATGCAAGATGGTACTGACCTATGTAAGAGTAGGATATGGTAATGATCTATGCAAGATGGTACTGACCTATGTAAGAGTAGGATATGGTAATGATCTATGCAAGATGGTACTGACCTATGTAAGAGTAGGATATGGTAATGATCTATGCAAGATGGTACTGACCTATGTAAGAGTAGGATATGGTAATGATCTATGCAAGATGGTACTGACCTATGTAAGAGTAGGATATGGTAATGATCTATGCAAGATGGTACTGACCTATGTAAGAGTAGGATATGGTAATGATCTATGCAAGATGGTACTGACCTATGTAAGAGTAGGATATGGTACTGACCTATGTAAGAGTAGGATATGGTAATGATCTATGCAAGATGGTACTGACCTATGTAAGAGTAGGATATGGTAATGATCTATGCAAGATGGTACTGACCTATGTAAGAGTAGGATATGGTAATGATCTATGCAAGATGGTACTGACCTATGTAAGAGTAGGATATGGTAATGATCTATGCAAGATGGTACTGACCTATGTAAGAGTAGGATATGGTAATGATCTATGCAAGATGGTACTGACCTATGTAAGAGTAGGATATGGTAATGATCTATGCAAGATGGTACTGACCTATGTAAGAGTAGGATATGGTAATGATCTATGTAAGAGTAGGATATGGTAATGATCTATGCAAGATGGTACTGACCTATGTAAGAGTAGGATATGGTAATGATCTATGCAAGATGGTACTGACCTATGTAAGAGTAGGATATGGTAATGATCTATGTAAGAGTAGGATATGGTAATGATCTATGCAAGATGGTACTGACCTATGTAAGAGTAGGATATGGTAATGATCTATGCAAGATGGTACTGACCTATGTAAGAGTAGGATATGGTAATGATCTATGTAAGAGTAGGATATGGTAATGATCTATGCAAGATGGTACTGACCTATGTAAGAGTAGGATATGGTAATGATCTATGCAAGATGGTACTGACCTATGTAAGAGTAGGATATGGTAATGATCTATGTAAGAGTAGGATATGGTAATGATCTATGCAAGATGGTACTGACCTATGTAAGAGTAGGATATGGTAATGATCTATGCAAGATGGTACTGACCTATGTAAGAGTAGGATATGGTAATGATCTATGCAAGATGGTACTGACCTATGTAAGAGTAGGATATGGTAATGATCTATGCAAGATGGTACTGACCTATGTAAGAGTAGGATATGGTAATGATCTATGCAAGATGGTACTGACCTATGTAAGAGTAGGATATGGTAATGATCTATGTAAGAGTAGGATATGGTAATGATCTATGCAAGATGGTACTGACCTATGTAAGAGTAGGATATGGTAATGATCTATGCAAGATGGTACTGACCTATGTAAGAGTAGGATATGGTAATGATCTATGTAAGAGTAGGATATGGTAATGATCTATGCAAGATGGTACTGACCTATGTAAGAGTAGGATATGGTAATGATCTATGCAAGATGGTACTGACCTATGTAAGAGTAGGAGATGATACTGATCTATGCAAGAGTAGGATATGGTAATGATCTATGCAAGATGGTACTGACCTATGTAAGAGTAGGATATGGTAATGATCTATGCAAGATGGTACTGACCTATGTAAGAGTAGGAGATGATACTGATCTATGCAAGAGTAGGATATGGTAATGATCTATGCAAGATGGTACTGACCTATGTAAGAGTAGGATATGGTAATGATCTATGCAAGATGGTACTGACCTATGTAAGAGTAGGAGATGATACTGATCTATGCAAGAGTAGGATATGGTAATGATCTATGCAAGATGGTACTGACCTATGTAAGAGTAGGATATGGTAATGATCTATGCAAGATGGTACTGACCTATGTAAGAGTAGGAGATGATACTGATCTATGCAAGAGTAGGATATGGTAATGATCTATGCAAGATGGTACTGACCTATGTAAGAGTAGGATATGGTAATGATCTATGCAAGATGGTACTGACCTATGTAAGAGTAGGATATGGTAATGATCTATGCAAGATGGTACTGACCTATGTAAGAGTAGGATATGGTAATGATCTATGCAAGATGGTACTGACCTATGTAAGAGTAGGAGATGATACTGATCTATGCAAGAGTAGGATATGGAAAATGATCTATGCAAGATGGTACTGACCTATGTAAGAGTAGGATATGGTAATGATCTATGCAAGATGGTACTGACCTATGTAAGAGTAGGATATGGTAATGATCTATGCAAGATGGTACTGACCTATGTAAGAGTAGGATATGGTAATGATCTATGCAAGATGGTACTGACCTATGTAAGAGTAGGATATGGTAATGATCTATGCAAGATGGTACTGACCTATGTAAGAGTAGGATATGGTAATGATCTATGCAAGATGGTACTGACCTATGCAAGAGTATGAGATGCTACTGACCTATGCAAGAGTAAGAGATGGTACTGACCCATTAAAGAGTAGGAGATGGTACTGATCTATGCAAGATGGTACTGACCTATGTAAGAGTATGAGATGCTACTGACCTATGCAAGAGTAAGAGATGGTACTGACCCATTAAAGAGTAGGAGATGGTACTGATCTATGCAAGAGTATGAGATGGTACTGACCCATTAAAGAGTAAGAGATGGTACTGACCCATTAAAGAGTAGGAGATGGTACTGATCTATGCAAGAGTAGGAGGTTGTTCTGACCCATGCAAGAGTAAGAGATGGTACTGACCTATACAAGAGTATGAGATGCTACTGACCTATATAAAAGTAAGAGATGGTACTGATCTATGCAAGAGTAGGAGGTTGTTCTGACCCATGCAAGAGTAAGAGATGGTACTGACCTATACAAGAGTATGAGATGCTACTGACCTATATAAAAGTAAGAGATGGTACTGATCTATGCAAGAGTAGGAGGTTGTTCTGACCCATGCAAGAGTAAGAGATGGTACTGACCTATGCAAGAGTATGAGATGTTTTTCCGAATACTTCTCTTGAAGAAGCACGAGCAGCCGTCACAACAGAAGACGCCGTAGTGTTTGCCATAACTCTTGTCACCACACACCTCGCACGACACGGGAACTGGCAGGGTGCGGCCTGGAAAATCACAAGGAACAAGTGTTGATGGGGGAACAAGAGTTAAAAGTCAACTAACATGGCATATAAACTGGTAGTAAGGCCTATAACAGCGATGGGGAACCTATTGCACGCGTGCCACAGTCGGCACGCAGAGCCTCATTAGCCGGCATGCGACTAAAATATCAATATACATAATTCTCGTCGTCTGTATGTATTTATGGAATTTAAAATATTATTTGACGTCATTGTCTGATCTTATATTTAATACAAGGTGTGCATCAAAAGGTGTGCAAATTAAAGATGCGCTTTAAAAATATTATATGACGTCATAGGTTTAGCTCATATTTTAATTTTGGAAAAGGGATCAATGTAAAAAGAGGATTTGATGATGGTTAATTATAAAATAAAAAAACAAAGGGGGTGCCGTAGGCGCCCTACAACCCCTTTTTATAAAATACTTTTTGTACATTTAAGAAAGTTTAATATTTCATATTTATCAAACAGGGACAAGTCAGTTGGGCTTTTAAAAAAGATGGGCGCCGTAGCCGCCCTAAAAAATAGCATTTTTTTCAAAATAAATAGATTTCAGCTGAAAACTTCCGACATTTTTGACGAGTAATACACTAGTTACTTCCTAGAATCAAACCAGCTAAGCCGATCCCTCATTTTCGGGTTTCGTGGGAGTGTTGGCTTTTTTCTATAAATACTTTAAGTGGTTTTGGTTTGATTTTTGGGCACTCAGCCCCAAAAGGGTTCGCTCCCACTAGCCTATAACATATAAATAATATAATATTTCAAGTCACTGGCTTTATCCTTAAAGCTATGACGTCATTTTGTGAGCTAATATTTTAATACATGGTGTACATCAAACGGTGTGCCAAATAATTATAAATTAAAGACTCGCTGTAAATAATATATGACGTCATTGTTTTAGCTTAAATTTTAATTTTGGAAAAGGGAACGATGTAAAAATAGGATTTGAGGATTTATAATTATAAAATACTTTGTGTACATTTCAGGAAGTTTAATATTTCGTATTTAATTTTATCAAACAAGGATAAGTTATTTTAGCTTTTGACAAAAAAGAGTGGGCGCTGTAGGCGCCCTACAACCCCTAGTGTTGATAATAACGTAGTCGGGTCGGGGGAGGTGAAATCGGTGTTAGGTTTACATTATTAATACGCACCCCTGCACTGCGTTAGGGTTTTAATGTACATATTATTGGCCTGAAAGTTATTCTGTAAACTTAAAGTTTTATTCGTGTAGTGAGAACCACAAAAAAAAATCACAATAAAATGTATCTTTTGAATAATAGTAAGATACTGACATGCCTAGTCATGGAATCGACCACTATTTATGGGAGTTTATTCCGTGTCTTTTTTATCTTAAAACATATTTTGAGGGCAAACATCGAGATGTTCAATGTATAGAATTGTAGTATGGCGTGTTATTGTAAGACAACCGCATTCTTAATATGGATCTATTGAGCGATATCAGAATGAAATGGTAATACCTTTCTTATATCTGAGGTTTAAAGTTGTGGGCCCCAGAGAATCCGAAAACAGCCAGCGCAACTCTAGACTACGCGTGAGAGGGACAGGGGGTTAAGGATTATTGAAAAAAAGAGTGTTTTATGTGAGTGGGGGGGGGGTGTGGGTTGTTTCTTGGCACTAAAATACACTGAGAAAAATATCCTCAGGATTGAAGAGTGAATGAATCTGGACACCAATCATAAGCCTATTTCTAAGCATAAATTTGAACTCTCACAGATAACCTTACATTCTAGACCAAATAAATTGCTAACAAACACTCCTTTCAAATAGACAGGTAAACATAATTTAAGCAATCAATTATGAAATGAATTTCAATAAGCAGTTTTACCATCTAATTTCTTACACACACGCCGGCGGATTCCAAATGAAAGATTATTTTAATGTCTGCCACGATTTATTGTTTTATAAAATATAATAAAAAACAACCCGTAAAAAACCAAGTTTTTGACTATAAATCCTTTACGTATGAGACGTAACTAAAAGAATGTTCATTATACACGCAGCGCAAGACCATCCAAAAATACAAAATTGCAGTTGTGTCGTAAAACGTGTTTAATATAATGCGCACCGATCAGGAATAGGTTTATAAAAAGTGTTGTCAGTAAAATACGCACCTTATTGCGCGACAGAAAGGTTGTTCAATATAATACGCACCGCGACGCTCTATCTCAAAAAATAGCATGATACATAGGAATAAATAAAATAATCTAAAAAATCAATAATTTAATTACGGTACATGCGATCGATCTGAAATTTTGATACATTGTTTTTATCACGGTACGAAACTGCCTGCAAAATTTCAGCTCGCTATCTTGCGAGCAAGTGGGTTAAAAATCGATCAAAAGTTTTGGCGACAAGCAAGCAAGCAAGCAAGCAAGCAAGGTCGGTCGGTCGGCCGCAGACACCACGAGTTAATATAAAGGATTTAAAAAAAGGATGAGTCATAGAAATTTTATGAAATGAAATGACGTAGACTAGTTTGTTGAAGTAATTTCTCTCTCTCACACACACACAGACATGTTTTTTCTGTTTTAAATTTTGCTTAAACTTTCGTGGATAGGTTGCGTGAGGAAACCAGGGAAACCAACGCTCTATCTAACTTTAAAACTCTAACAAAAAGGCAAGACTAGACATAAACCATGGACATAAGCGTAGGACGCAATAGTCTTACGAATAGAAGGAGCGTCTGTAACAGATAAGATAAGATAAGATTAGATAACATAAGATAAGATAGAATAAGATAAGATAGGTCGTCTTCACAAGTCATCGCTCAGGACCTGAAGTCAGGTCCAAATATGTTTGGCTTGAACTCAATCCTTGTCTATTTCTTAATTTAAAATTGAAATCAGAGCGGAGAATGCTAAAAGTTACAAGCAACCATCATCACCAGGGTCTTCCCAACGATAAGTCGGTGGTTTAGCCAATAGCAATGGTAGCACTGCTGTATGAGAGGGGCCGGTGGTGTAGCCGATAGCAATGGTAGCACTGCTGTATGTGAGGGGCGTTGGTGTAGCCGATAACAATGGTAGCACTGTTATATAAGAAGGGCGGGGGTGTAGCCGATAGCAATGGTAGCACTGCTGTATGTGAGGGGCCGGTGGTGTAGCCGATAGCAATGTTAGCACTGCTGTATGTGAGGAGCCGGTGGTGTAGCCGATAGCAATGGTAGCACTGCTGTATGGGAGGGGCCAGTGGTGTAGCCGATAACAATGGTGGCACTGCTATATGAGAGGGGCCGGTGGTGTAGCCGATAGCAATGGTAGCAATACTATACGAGAGGAGCCGGTGGTGTAGCCGATAGCAATGGTAGCACTGCTATATGGGAGGGGCCAGTGGTGTAGCCGATAGCAATGGTAGCACTGCTATATGGGAAGGGCCAGTGATGTAGCCGATAACAATGGTAGCACTGCTGTATGTGAGGGGCCGGTGGTGTAGCCGATAGCAATGGTAGCACTGCTGTATGTGAGGGGCCGGTGGTGTAGCCGATAGCAATGGTAGCACTGCTGTATGTGAGGGGCCGGTGGTGTAGTCGATAGCAATGGTAACACTGCTGTATGTGAGGGGCCGGTGGTGTAGCCGATAGCAATGGTAGCACTGCTGTATGTGAGGGGCCGACGGGGTAGCCGATAGCAATGGTAGCACTGCTGTATGTGAGGGGCCGGTGGTATAGCCGATAGCAATGGTAGCACTGCTGTATGTGAGGGGCGTTGGTGTAGCCGATAACAATGGTAGCACTGCTGTATGTGAGGGGCCGGTGGTGTAGCCGATAACAATGGTAACACTGCTGTATGTGAGGGGCCGGTGGTGTAGCCGATAACAATGGTAGCACTGCTATATGGGAGGGGCCGGGAGCTTGCAATATTTCTTACCCGCTCACTTCGGGAACTAAAAATTAAAAAGAAACCCATTTTAAAAAAACAAACCCGTAAAAACAAAGTTTTTGACTATAAATCCCTTATATATGAGACATAACTAACAGTATTGATTATTTTCAAACACTTACAGACTGAATCTGTCTTAACTCAACTTTGCATCATAACCCTAGTGGGGGGGGGGAGGGTGGGTGGGGGGGAGAGGGGAAAAGTCTGGTCACCGATTCGCTTGACCGAGCTCAGAGTGACACGTAAAATGTAAACAAAAGCGCCCGTCGCTTCGTTGGGTCGCCTCAATGCGTCAGCTCAAAATTTCACGTGGGAAAAAAGCAATAACAAACCGTGAATTTAAATTACATACCTCATATAAGGATAAACTAAAAATGCATTAATTTAATTACGTTACGTTCGATCGATCTGAAATTGTGATACGATGCATTGTTAGGTTAGACGGGTCCGTGTGCCAAATTTCAGTTCGATCGGATCATGGGAAGTGGGTCATTTTTGACTTCTGTTTTTCCGCCCGCCCAAGACAGACAGACAGAGAGAGAGAGAGAGAGAGAGAGAGAGAGAGAGAGAGAGAGAGAGAGAGAGAGAGAGAGAGAGAGAGAGAGAGAGAGAGAGAGAGAGAGAGAGACGCCGGTGAAGTTAATATAAGGGATTTAAAAACAAGTTTTCGACTATAAATCCTTTATATACGAGACATAACTAAAATATTAAACAATATAATTTGCAATGTCACGACTGTAGTGCCTGTCCGTGACGCTATGCGAGGTAACTCCCGATAAAAAAAATGAAAATATAGGAGTAAAAATGTTGCGTTCGAGATTAACAAAATGTGTTTCTAGCCATTAAATACTGTGACGTGACTTCATTATTTGAGCTTTTATTAATTTGTGAAGGGAACGAAGTAATAAAACAAACCCGCCCAAGACAGAGAGAGAGAGAGAGACGCCGGTGAAGTTAATATAAGGGATTTAATAAAACAAACCCGTAAAAACAAAGTTTTTGACTATAAATCCCTTATATATGAGACATAACTAACAGTATTGATTATTATCAAACATTTACAGACTGAATCTGTCTTAACTCAACTTTGCATCATAACCCTAGTGGGGGGGGGAGGGTGGGGGGAGGGGTGGGTGGGAGGGGGAAAAGTCTGGTCACCGATTCGCTTGACCGAGCTCAGAGTGACACGTAAAATGTAAACAAAAGCGCCCGTCACTTCGTTGGGTCGCCTCAATGCGTCAGCTCAAAATTTCACGTGGCAAAAAAAACAATAACAAACCGTGAATTTAAATTACATACCTCATATAAGGATAAACTAAAAATGCATTAATTTAATTACGGTACGTTCGATCGATCTGAAATTTTGATACGATGCATTGTTAGGTCAGACGGGTCCGTGTGCCAAATTTCAGTTCGATCGGATCATGGGAAGTGGGTCATTTTTGACTTCTGTTTTTCCGCCCGCCGAGCCCAAGACAGAGAGAGAGAGAGAGAGAAGACGGCCGCGAAGTTAATATAAGGGATTTAAAAAACAAACCCGTAAAAACAAAGTTTTTGACTATAAATCCCTTATATATGAGACATAACTAACAGTATTGATTATTTTCAAACATTTACAGACTGAATCTGTCTTAACACAAGTTTGCTTCATAACCCTAGGGGGGGAGGGGTGGGGGGGAGGGGTGGTGGGAGGGGGAGAGGGGAAAAGTCTGGTCACCGATTCGCTTGACCGAGCTCAGAGTGACACGTAAAATGTAAACAAAAGCGCACCGTCGTTTCGTTGGGTCGCCTCAATGCTCAAACTTTCACGTGGCAAAAAAACAATAACAAATCGTGAATTTAAATTACATACCTCATATAAGGATAAACTAAAAATGCATTAATTTAATTACGGTACGTTCGATCGATCTGAAATTTTGATACGATGCATTGTTAGGTAAGACGGGTCCGTGTGCCAAATTTCAGTTCGATCGGATCATTGGAAGTGGGTCATTTTCGACTTTTGTTTTTCCGCCCGCCGAGCCCATGAGATGATGAGAGAGAGACAGAGAGAGAGACAGAGACGGCCGTGAAGTTAATATAAGGGATTTAATAAAATAAACCCGTAAAAACAAAGTTTTTGACTATAAATCCCTTATATATGAGACATAACTAACAGTATTGATTATTTTCAAACATTTACAGACTGAATCTGTCTTAACACAAGTTTGCTTCATAACCCTAGGGGGGGAGGGGTGGGGGGGGAGGGGGAGAGGGGAAAAGTCTGGTCACCGATTCGCTTGACCGAGCTCAGAGTGACACGTAAAATGTAAACAAAAGCGCACCGTCGTTTCGTTGGGTCGCCTCAATGCTCAAACTTTCACGTGGCAAAAAAACAATAACAAATCGTGATTTTAAATTACATACCTCATATAAGGATAAACTAAAAATGCATTAATTTAATTACGGTACGTTCGATCGATCTGAAATTTTGATACGATGCATTGTTAGGTAAGACGGGTCCGTGTGCCAAATTTCAGTTCGATCGGATCATTGGAAGTGGGTCATTTTTGACTTCTGTTTTTCCGCCCGCCGAGCCCATGAGATGATGAGAGAGAGACAGAGAGAGAGACAGAGACGGCCGTGAAGTTAATATAAGGGATTTAAAAAGAGCCATGTTTTTTTGGATAAATATTATTATTATTTTTTGTATTAAATGTCCATTTGTGTGTATGTGTCCATGTCAATACTACGTACTTAATTATAAATTTTATTTTCATATTAATAAATAACATTCGTTTTTCTGTTTATAAAATTTACAATTGGTTGTCGTTTGGTTGTCAAGTTTCGATGCGTTTTGAAATACAAAGCCATTATTTATTATTGCAAATGAAATAAATTTGCCAATGTATGCTTCAGTTTAGCGTTTGTTTTTATTTTATACACTTTGAGATTGCATATTTGTATGTTTAAAAAAATAATATATTTAAAAATTGGACTCCTCCCCACAATATTTTTTACTGTTATTTACATGTAATATTTTAATGCGTCTTTTAGTAATTTGTAATTTAAAAAATCTTTGCTTTTGAGAACTGGAAGGGGTGCTGACTTGACAATAATGAAAACGTTTATAAGAATTCCTAAAACGTGTATATTAAATTTTATATACGACTAGAAGACCTGTCGTGCGTTGCAACGATCTCAGTAAAAAAGGAATACATATAGATTAAAAAAAAGGAATTACATTAAGGGTCACCGGGCCCATCAGTTTAACATATGAAGTTAAAAATCTGTTCATTTCAATCAATTTCATAACAAATATATCTATGTATCTATATTTCTCAATATCGTGTAAAATTGAATGGGGAATACAATATTAAAAGCTTTGTAAAAAAACACATTTAGGGCCCCCAGCCCCGAGGAAATAGACATTAGGAGTTCAGTGCCCTATAGTAATTTAATATAGGCTCTTAATTTTTTATATACCGAGTTTGGTGAAAAAAAAACAGTTATTTTCTCTAACACTTAAACTAATTTTTATATATTATAATCTAATATAAGGAAAAAATAGATTAAGGCCCATTCGGTTCAAGATGTATATTTTGAAAACCTGTTCATTTAAATTCAGTCTCATCATGGATATGTTTCTCAAGGTCGTTAAAAACTGAGTGGAAAATAATATCTTAGAGAATAAAAAAAAAGAAACTTGGGGCCCCCTGGCCCATTCCATGTAAGATGTAAATTTCAAAATGCGGTTCATTTTAATTCAGTTTCATCATGGATATATTTCTCAAGATCGTTAAAAATAGAATGTCACGTATATCTCAAACATATAAGAAAAAAAGACATTTGGGGCCCCCGGCCCGGAACAATTGGACATTAGAAGTGCAGTGCCATTTTTTTAAAATATGGGCTACCAAGTTTTTATATACAAAGCTTGGTAAAGATCCATTCATTTATTCAGTAGATAACGCATAAACTAATTTTTATATAGCTCATATAAGCAAAAAATGACATTAAGGGCCACAGGGCCCATTTAGTGCAAGATGTCAAGTTCAAAACACCTGTTTATTTTAATCAATTTCATAATGGGTATATTTATCAATATTTCTCAAGATAGTTAATAATTGAATTGGGAATAAAATCGTGTAACGTTTATGAAAAAAGACACTTTGGGCCCCCATCCCCGAAGAAATGTACATTAGGAAATTAGTGCCCTATAGTACTTCAATATTGGCTACCTAGCTGTAATATACAAAGTTTGGTTAAGATCCATCCATTTAGCTAATAGCTAACGCTTAAACTAATTTATATATAGCTCATATAAGAAAACAATCCTATTATGGGCCACCGGCGCTCCATGAGCATTACATTTTGCAAAAAAGTTGCCTATTACCATCCCAGGAGCGTACTCAAAAGTCTCCAAAAGTTTCATGGCGATCAGATGAATGGTTTAGTCAGCTATAAAGGACATACATACATACATACATACATACATACATATATACTTTGATTTTTATATATATAGATTACCTGTTTATACTGTAATATTTTCTTTTATCCAGTGATTAACATTACTTCAAAGGTTTCATGCAAAATAAATAGTTCTTTGTTATTCATATTTGTAAATAGCTACAATTCTTTATTTACATGTTTTTGATAATGTAAAGGTAATAATGTATGGACCAATGGGCGCATAATCTGACAAGTCATAATAGATCTTGAAAAGGTGCTGACTTGACAACAATAAAAACGTTTATGTGAATTACTAACACGCATGATATTAAATTGTAAATATGATGAACAGTTGATAATTTAATCTTTTCTGTTATCATGTGACAAACTTTGCTTTCTACGTTTCATGCAAAATGAATAATTCTTTGTTATTAACATGTGTAAAAATTACATTTTGAAATGTTGTGGTAATAATGAATGGACAAATAGGCGAATAAACTGACAAGTCATAATCATCAATGAAGCTTAAACTGCTTCAAATCACAGATGTGCTTGATGTGGATCACATTACAGTCACATAATTTATTTTAAGGCACTGTGCTGTATTATCGGTGCACTCATAATTGGTGCGCACTATTCTATGCCGCAAGTTAACGTCCGGCTGACTCCTCAGCAATATTTATTATTGCTTCGAACTTCAAACTTCTTTGCTGTAGTATCACCTTATGCTGTGTGTAATTCACTATGCATTTACTATTATCATGATTATATCATTATTATTCATGCAAACTTATATAACGCGAAGCCTAAGCTTGGAGGTTTTCTCATAGCACATATATTCGTAGATATAATCAAAATATATACACTGCTATTACCGTTCGTAACACCAGATTTTAGAAAGCGCACCGCTAAAAAAAATAGCGCTGAAAAAAATACTGCACAGAAAAAACGCTATTTTCAAACGTCCGCATAAATTTGTTCAATATGGAAAAGAGATTTAATTTTTCTCTCTTGGTCTCTACATTTTCTGATTATTTACTATGCGGCTTTCAGGCAAAAGAGACAATTACAAAAACTGTTGAAAACTTCCGTCATTTTTGACGGGTAATACACTAGTTTTTATTATAATACGCATCGTACGGCAATCCAAATATCCAAAACTTTAGTTATGCCTCATATATAAAGGATTTATAGTAACTTGAAAAAAAAACTACGGTCTGCCTGCTAAATTTCAGTTCGATTTGATCACGGGAAAACGGTTATAAAAACATGTTTAATATAATGCGCACCACGCGACAGACTAGCATAAAAATTTACAGATCGGGAGTATATTTTTTTTAAAGTATCGTCAATATAATACGCACCGCACCGCGCGATAGGAAAATAATAAAAAGGTTGCTCAATATAATACGCACCGCGACTGTCTAGCACAAAAATCTACAAGCAGTATAGAAATACATAGAGATAATCTAAAAATTCATTAATCTAATTAGACTATTAATCTACAGTACATTCGATCGATGTGATCATTTTTATCGTCGCCACAAGTCTGCCTGCAAAATTTCAGCTCGCTAACATACTGGGAAGTATATATACAAGGCGCGCATCAAGAGGTGTGCAAAATTCTAAAAGATTCTAAAAAAAATATTATATGACGTCATAGTTTTAGCTTATATTTTAATTTTGGAAAGGAGAGCGATGTAAAAAGAGGATTTGAGCATTTATAATCATAAAATACTTTGTGTACATTTCAGGAAGTTTAATATTTCGTATTTATCAAACAAGGATACGTTACTTTGGCATTTTTACCCAAAAAAATGTGGGCGCCATATGCGCCCTACAGCCCAAAACCCCTAGTAGGGAAATAAAGGAATAAAATAAAAATAAACAAAATAAATTAAAGTTCTGTATTACGTTATATTTTAATCTGATTTGTATTTATTTTGAAAACTTCCGTCATTTTTGACGGGTGATACACTAGTTTCACTATAATACCATTGGAATATTTGTCCGTTTTTAATTGAAAAACACCTGATATGGACAATCTTAAAATTCCTCCACATAAAAATAAATAAGAGACCAAACTAAAATTATCTGAAAAAATAAAATACGTTCAAATTCTGTGAATAAATTGTGGGAAACTGTAAGCCTCTAATAAAGTGACGCCAAAAGTCCATCACTCAGATCAGGGATGGGCAAACCACGGCCCGCGTCCGCATGAGACCGGCTACGGAGATCTTTGCGCGGTCCGCGGAAGCAAAGAGTAATATCGGGAAAAAAAAAGAGTCCTTTCAAGATGGATGTTTGTACTTGAACTGAGGCTAAATTTTGGTTAGTTGCGGCCCTTTGGCGTTTCAAAACTTACTAATCCGGCCCTCGCCCTCAAATGTTTGCCCTCCACTGACTTAGATGAACCCCTGGAGTTTATCTTATTTATATCGTCGAACTTAACCTCGTGTCTAACACTGTTACTTTCGATATGAAATGAGCATGCACTCTTGTTAAATAAAAATAAAAATTTTATAGTTGATAACTTAAACTCACCCATAACGGCAAAAAAATCTGATTGAATTTTGATTTCGACTATCCGAGATGAAAAGTGTTGCCAAATAATGTCAAGACAATTAGCTCAGAAGCTAATTTAAAAAGAGAATAGACTCCCTTGCTCAGTCAGAGAACCGGCGTCTTGCGTTACCTTAGCAACTAGACAATGTTTCCCCCCGTGGTCATCTCCCTTTTATACGGCATCGCCAAGAGATCTCAAAAGGCAGGTGGACCGCCTTCTTTTCCCGCCATCAACTCGGCGCGTGACGTCAGCCAGTCAGAGCGCCTCCCCGTGACGGTGGCCAGGAGTTTGCAGTCAATATTCAGCCGCGGACAAACTGGCCCCTTCAGCTTCGATCAGCGCCATCGATCACCGCTGAGAGAGACGGCAGTTGTAAATATGATAGTTCTGCCGATCACTTCAAACGTCCCCCCCTCCAGATTTCCGCAAGCTCTTAGCCCCGTCTTAGCGCTGCTGTGTTTCATCGACTGTGGGATGGCCGTCTGCCCGGCCGGCAACAGATCGCCATGAGGCCGGTCAATTTTGGAACGTTGTCAGGTCGGGATGGGCATATCTTTCTGCGATGAGAAGTCATACTGGACTTGTATTTTATAACTCAATATCATAATTGGAATACGCTTTTTAAGTTAAAGGTATCACGGGGGTGTATTTTCTAACTTAAATGTCATAATAGGAATATCTTTTCTCAGTAAAATTCATAATAAGGATGTATTTTCTAACTTAAATGTCATAATGGGAATATCTTTTCTCAGTAAAATTCATAATAAGGATGTATTTTCTAACTTAAATGTCATAATACGAATATCTTTTCTCAGTAAAATTCATAATAAGGATGTATTTTCTAACTTAAATGTCATAATGGGAATATCTTTTCTCAATAAAATTCATAATAAGGATGTATTTTCTAACTTAAATGTCATAATGGGAATACATTTTAAAGTTAGAACTCACATAGTGGATATTTATTTTCTCGGAAGTCATAATTGTAATTAATTTTCTGAGTTAAAATTCATTATTTTTACGATTAAAATTTTTTTCATTTTCTGTATAAGTGAAACTAAGATTTCGCCATTTTCCGACCATTTCAAAATATGTCAACAAAGAACTTTCGTGTTTTCTGGAGTGTTTCAATGTTGAGATTCTCTTGGTTCTAAACATGTCATTTAATGACCAATGCATGTGGGACAGTCTAAGCTTCTGATTTTGTCTTGTTGGTGCGTCAGTTTGTTCACGGAACGTATGGATCTGTTGGTGCGTCAAGTTGTTCTCTGAACGTATGGATTTGT
The DNA here is from genome assembly GCA_944989445.1 of Ampullaceana balthica. Taxonomy (NCBI): domain Eukaryota; kingdom Metazoa; phylum Mollusca; class Gastropoda; family Lymnaeidae; genus Ampullaceana; species Ampullaceana balthica. The sequence continues at coordinate 963,437 of CALYLW010000473.1, read as the reverse complement.
CTAAATGTTATGATGGCCAATATGTCAAGGTTATAAACAAGCGCTCAAAGAAAGTACCAAACAGATCGATGAATAGTTGAAAACTCCTGGCTTGGTGTACTAACTTGTGAATACTTTCGAGCTAGTTTTCTCTGGTCAAATGTGCAACTGGCATAAAAAAGGGACTACGCTAATGGATTTGATAGAAAACAATAAACTGTATCATTATATTTTAATCAATATCTAACTGACTATTTACAGCAAATATTTATTTTAAATATTCATTTATTCTCAGCCATAAAACGGATAGTGTGATATCCAGGGATTGAAATCCACCCAAAAGTAATATCCAGATATTTGCATCCATCCAGTGACTGACAGATATCCAGTAATCCACACTTGCTATTCCATGCTCGGATCAAGGCATACACTCATGGTCCCGAAAGCTGGGATCCCACTTCACCGAAACTCATCCATTGTCATCCACCGCTGAAAAACGCTAATTATGCCCCGATGAAACCAGGACTCGCCCAGCCGTCTGGACGGCCAGGAGGTGTCCCGATTTTGTTCGATGTACTCACGCCCGAAGATCGGACGACCGCTCGTCTCGTTTGCAAAGTTCCCTCCCTTGGCTTTATCACGTCAAGTACGGTAACACGGCCCGTAATCTTGGCTTAAGGGGCAGACAATCGGATGTCTCTGTCATTTGTGTGAGGCTCTCAAAATGGTAGAAAATCTGTCCATTAAAAGTTTAATATAAGCCGGGCGCCCTGCTCACTTTTCATCGGCACTCGGGCTAATCCGGGCCCTCGATAACCAGCCGTGACCTTTGAGGGGTCACAGTGCTTGGTGGTGCGCAGCCCCATCAGAGGGAAATGCACACCTTCGGCTGGACGTCGGTGCAGGGGTTCTTGAGGGGTTTATACCATAGGGCGCCACGCGGTTCCACAAGGCAAGACCGCGCCCCCCATGGCCAGTAAACTCGGGCACCGTGCTAAAGTGGCTTGTGGATAAACTTAGTTTGATGCTGGCTGATAGCGAAGCTGTTGTCCATTAGGGTCTGACGTCAGCATTTGCTGGTAATTGGTGTGTTGTTCTACTTTTGTGATTTTATTGGTGTGTTGTTCTACTTTTGTGATTTTATTGGTGTGTTCTTCTACTTTGGTGAAAGGTCTTTCTCTTTTTTGCACCAAAAAAAAATAATAAAAAAATACAAAATGTTGAATTCTCTACCATAACACATTCGCAGCATTCCAACTACTAAGGCCTTCAAAACTGCAATAAAAACACATCGCTTTAAATTTTGCTTTAAAAATTAAATAAACAACAATCAAACATGTCTTTCGATGATAAACGTAGTTTACATGCACTGTAATTTCATTATTTATTGTTTTACGATATGAATTTTTTACATTGAATGAATTGATAATTACGTGTCTAACTATTTTTATGCATAGCGCTGTGGGCAGAGTTACTTAGGGGTATTATTCTGCTATATCAATTATTAATTTATTATTAGGGGGGTGTCCATAAATGAAGTCACGTAATTAGGTGGGGATGGGGGTCACACATTTGTGACGATGTGTGACGGAAAAGGGGGGGGGGTAAAAGTCAGCCAAAATCGTGTGACGTCATTTATGGACGGCACCTTATTATTTCTATTACTACTATAAAAATAATTATTATTATTACTTTAATAATAATTATTATTATATGTACTATCCTGTCTCCTGTTCCATGTTTTACAGAATGTTTTCCACGTTTGTGGACAAACACAGTTATCTTCCCACCAGTTTGATCACCCCCTCCCCCCCCGTCATTTATCCTTTCAAGATCTTTGTCTGCTCTTCGGGCTCTTCTCCGGTTTTATTCTCTTGAAAGACACACAAATCAACGTACACCGTTTTAGTTGGAGAGTTTTGTTTTCTCGTGACGTCACTTGAACCGTTGCTCGTCTTAGACGAGGACAAACTCTAGATAACAGGCCGTGCGCATGTCCGCAGGTCACGTGGACAGTGCTGGTAATGTCGAGGCAATCAGCCTTTAACTCATCTCTCACGATATTGCTTGAGTTTGAAGGACGATCCTAGGGATATGATGGTTCGACAGGGTTTTAGATGGTAGGACAGAGGTTTAGATGGTTGAACAGGGTTTTGATGGTTGAACAGGAGTTTAGATGGTTGGACAGGGTTTTGATGGTTGTTTGCAGGTTTCAACCTGTTTGAATCGGGCGAAATTTAAGAGTTCGCGTAGACAATGGAATGCGGCGTGGAAAGACTTTGTGGTGCATTTACATAAAATGGTGAATTAGCAGGGCTTGTTGACACTGTCAAATGGTAGCAAATCAAGACTTGGTGAGACCATCAAATGGTAGCAAATCAAGACCTGGTGAGACCATCAAATGGTAGCAAATCAAGACCTGGTGAGACCATCAAATGGTAGCAAATAAGACTTGCTGAGACCATCAAAAAGTATCAAATCAAGACTTGGTGAGACCATCAAATAAGCACAGAAAGATTTGGTGAGATCACTTATTGGCTGATATTTTAAGGGCCACTACATCGTCACATTACAAACATGACTGCAAGTTCGTCCATAGTGATTATAGATTTTATATTCAAAATAAAAAATGTGATAGAGAAGATTTGCCTAAGAAAGATGAAGTTTTTTGGTGATGGAAACCTTTCCAAAACCAAGTTTCCAATTGAAGGGAATTTCCTTTTGAACTATTCAGCACCGTCACGTGACTTGTGCGACATTAACCAATGCGCGCCGATGATGTCCTTTGATGGTTTGACTTTTGTGTAGTTTTCCCAACACATCACAGCACACCAAAGTTGTACAGTTGAGTGACACACGAAGTTTGCCCGTGTCAACAATACAGTCTTGAAAGAATCCCATTTTTTAGAACTGCGATGTCTTGTTTGTGTAATTTGTGACGTCACACAGGTATGAAGAAGATTAGGTTTTCTGATCTCTTTCAACGTAATATAAAAAAATTAATCCATACTCATACAGTATACCAGTACCACTGCTATGCATAATACTATTAATACACTATATCCTATGCATTATACACTATACCCTATACACTACTATACAATATATATTACACCATATACAATATACACCATATTATATATTATACCATATAGGCCTACACTATATTCTGACTATATTCTATATGACCATAACGACGAGTATAGTAATGAATTTAATAGCAATGTTCAAAAATAGAAACGTTTTGAATACATATGAATCATCATCTGTCCATATAACTTATTATTATTCCAAATGCGGCCCGACGCAGAGTTTATTGTGGCCATTTAGAAAATCCGATAAAAGCAAAGAGAATGGTATGTTTGGCTGCTATATTTTTTTTTCTATTTTAATTTAAAAAATAGACAACTAAACCTAACCCAGACCCTAAAACTAATTACGTTTATGGATAAAATAATTGCAATTGTTCCCTATTCAAGTGTAAAAATACAACATTTCATTGCCGGAAGTACGCCTCGCTCTGCCATAACAACAATGTAAATAGTTATGCGCACCGTTCTCTTTGCTTTAGCCGAAAACCCACCTTGAACTGAGATTTGCTTCATGTCCGCGACCGACTTGATCGTCTCGTGTTTTTCATTAGAGCGGCTACGTCCTATCACCACTGATAATGATACAGCACCTGAAGAGCTGCAGCTTGAACTAATTGACAAGCAGTTCGATCACGTAGTGAAAGAAATATTTAATTCTGTCACATCTGTTGACTTTTTAAATCCCTTATATTAACTTCATCGCCGTCTCTGTCTCTGTCTCTGTCTCTCTCTCTCTCTCTCTCTCTCTCTCTCTCTCTCTCTCTCTCTCTCTCTCTCTCTCTCTCTCTCTCTCTCTCTCTCTCTCTCTCTTTGTCTGTCTGTCTTGGGCGGGCGGGCGGAAAAACAAAAGTAGAAAAGGACCCACTTTCCGTGATCCGATCGAGCTGAAACTGACAGTTCCTTATTACCGTATTCTATACTAAAGGCGTCTGTAAACTGACAGTTCCTTATTACCGTATTCTATACTAAAGGCGTCTGTAAACTGACAGTTCTTTATTACCGTATTCTATACTAAAGGCGTCTGAAAACTGACAGTTCTTTATTACCGTATTCTATACTAAAGGCGTCTGTAAACTGAAAGTTCTTTATTACCGTATTCTATACTACAGGCGTCTGTAAACTGACAGATCCTTATTACCGTATTCTATACTAAAGGCGTCTGTAAACTGACAGTTCCTTATTACCGTATTCTATACTAAAGGCGTCTGTAAACTGACAGTTCCTTATTACCGTATTCTATACTAAAGGCGTCTGTAAACTGACAGTTCTTTATTACCGTATTCTATACTAAAGGCGTCTGTAAACTGACAGTTCCTTATTACCGTATTATATACTAAAGGCGTCTGTAAACTGACAGTTCCTTATTACCGTATTATATACTAAAGGCGTCTGTAAACTGACAGTTCTTTATTACCGTATTATATACTAAAGGCGTTGATTTTAACCTCACAGACAGTTAGAGAGGTGTCACAGTAACTCCAAGATGTCAGCCAGCCTTCAGAACACTCTCCTCAAAGACCAGGCGATGGCAGAATTGCACCACTTGAATCTGTCCGGCAGTGATGTCCGGTTGTTCAGTGGGATGTCCATCGGGTTTGGTGTGGTCAACATGCTGTCCACCTTCGCCCTTATCTTCATTACGTTCTTGACCAGCACACGTGAAAATATGAAGGTGAGTGGTCAGTTGAACAAAGGGAGACAACGTTTGTTTGTTAGTTGTAGGAGTCAGACTGAACAGGGGCGCATACAATAGCTTGAGTTGTCTTCCCGAGCATAAACATTCTAGTTATACTTCTGTTAGTTGAAATTCTAGCTATACCTCTGTTTGTTGACATTTTAGCCATACCTCTATTTATTGACATTATAGATATATTCCTTTATTTGTTGACATTCTAGCTACACTTCTGATAGTTTAGACCTAAGACAGCGCAGCCTACAGCCTATTAAATAAAACATCTTATATTCCCATGTTTGTTAATTAACAAACATGGCTTGAAAGGCATGCGTATCGTCTGTTTGTGATGGTCATACTTTATTTAGCGTTTGTGGATTTTACAGTAAAACTTAATGTGAACACGACAATTTCACAAGATCTTTCGATATTTATATATCTATATATAAACATTCATATTAATTAATTATACATTTCTTCAAATGACAACCCGACACCCCAGTTAATTAACTATAAATGTCTCCATATGCCAGGTTTCAGAGAAGCTTGTTATATACAACGCATTAATTCCTGATCTCCTATCAGTCCTGATCCTACTCACAGTAATATCCCCTGGTAAGTTGACTGTCAATCGTTCAGATAGAGTAGATAGACACTAGCTCATGACATTGGGTTCACAACCCAACTCCACCCACACACAACAATTCAATAAACCGGCACATCTCTCCATAAATCCATATCTCTCCATAAGTCCATATCTCTCCATAAATCTATATCTCTCCATAAGTCAATATCTCTCCATAAAACCATATCTCTCCATAAGCCCATAGGGGCCGTCCATAAATGACGTCACGCGATTTTGGCCGATTTTTTACCCCCTCCCCCCCCCGTCACGCGTCGACACAAAACGTTAGACCCCCCCCCCTCTAAAAATACGCCACAAAGCTTTGAACCCCACACACAAAAAAAACAACAAAAAACACTTATTTTCTATTTGAAAATAAGTATGTTTCAAATCACTTTTATTGTCATTTAAGAATTTATTATTTATTTAGTGAAGGTCTACATTGTAATATCGCAACCCGAGTGAAGCTTTTTTAAAAAACGTTTTACCGGCCTTCAGAAAACGAACTGTGTTAACATCCTTAGATTATATTTTATTTTAATGCACACAAATTAAATATTGACTATTAATCATCACGGTTAACGTCTTTGTTTCGAAAAAAAATATATTAAAAAATATTTTAAATGTATTTTTTTTTAAATCCCTCAATTGACTGACGGGCATCCCGTAAGAAATAGGTCGGCGAACAGGGGTAAATAACCTCATCTGGGGTCAAAAGGGAATTCTTGGGTGTAATGCAGACTCATTTGGGACATATAACATCCACTACAATCCACTAGATTTATTAAAATACGTCCTGTGTACGTGTACGCTTGAAACATATGCCCATTATTGAACTGGTTACTTCCAGAAAATGCATTTGTTAAAATTTGACAACTATGTAGATTTTACTTACGTGCTACACGAAAACACCTAAATCAATCCTAATTTCATTAATATTGACACGAGTGACAATAATCTTAATCCACATGACTTGTCTTTATGACATATCATTTCTGTGATATTTAAAATTAATGCCTTAAAAACTGAGCTAAGAAGAAAAGTTGTTTTGTGCCCCTCTCGAATTGCGATGTCAAGAATTTGATGCATTCAATAAAGTTAATGAATACTTGACTAATTTTAAATGGGCTCATTTATCATTATATCTAGAATCAGGGCCAGGGGCGTTTTACCAAAAACCAATCGAACCATTATATCAAACTTAAAACGTTTATAATTCTATCAAACAGATTCCCTCCCCCCCCACTTTTTTTTAAAGAAAAAGGATATTCCGTGTCGTTTTGACCTAAATATCTACACATAATCCTACTCAGATCATTTTTAGACATTTGTCATGCTTGTAAAACTCACCAGTTGCCTTTTTCGGTGTGGGGGGGGGGCTAACGACGCTCCCCCAAATCCCCGAGTCATGTGAGCAGGACCTAGAGTCTGGTGGTGTAACGCACACATAAACTTGTATTTGTATATTTTGGGGTAACGGGCAAAAAAGTTCGTCAGCTCACTCCTGGCGTGAGAGACCATACGGAGCTGCGGTTACATCACAAATGCTTTAATGTCAACATCAAACGACGAGTGTAACAATTTCATAAGTTATCTTGTGGGTTCTCAAACCTAAGGATTATAATTAGATTTAATTTTCGTGTCTTGATAGTTTACGCCAACCAGCGTCTGATGGCCTACCGACCGGCACATTGAGAAGCACTGATTTGAAGAAAAAAAAAGGAAAAAAAAGTCATTAAATAAATTGTAAGCGACCAAATATTTCAGTGGAAGTTTTATTTGAAGCTACCCTTTTGATGTGACGTCACATTTCTTCAACCCCCCTCGTCACAAAAGTGTGACCCCCCTCCCCCCTAGGTGCGTGACGTCATTTATGGACGACCCCATACCTCTCTAGATTCCCGTTGTAACAGTTGCACTGTGCTTAATCAGGCGATCCATTACAACTAGGGCGGATTAAGGGGGGTGCTGATTGCGCTAAAGCCAGGCGCCCCCAATGAATTAAGGGCCCAAACTTATCATATCGTATAATAAAGGTGGCTGGACCGCGCCCCGGGTGGAATTACAGCCAGGGGCCCCGTGCAATCTTGATCCGCCCCTGAATGACGATGATCAACTTTTGACTTTCTGATATGGTTCAGTTCTGGGATAAATATCTATCTGTTATTTAAAGGTTCATTTAAAACCTTCTGTGTAGAGCTTGTTTTTTGTTTTCCGCCCTAACTATGGACATTGCCCTCAGCCATCAGATACAACGAGTGGACATACAGCGAATTCAAGACCACTTGGATTGCCTTCATCAACACAACATGCATCTTTCACAGTCACCTCGCCGTCACCTTTATATGTGATCTTATTGTGCTCTCACTCACGGACTCATACAAGTAGGTCACGACAAGTATTTCCCACGTCATTCATTCATTCATCAAAACTGACTTTTTAAACGATTGGATTCACTGAGGGCTGCCTTAAAGTGATGAGCATTAGAAATGTGTGTTATGGCAGTAGACTATTGTGTTATGGCAGTAGACTATTGTGGTACGGCAGTAGACTTTTGTGTTACGGCAGTAGACTTTTGCGTTACGGCAGTAGACTTTTGCGTTACGGCAGTAGACTTTTGTGTTACGGCATGCAGTAGACTTTTGTGTTACGGCAGTAGACTTTTGCGTTACGGCAGTAGACTTTTGCGTTACGGCAGTAGACTTTTGCGTTACGGCAGTAGACTTTTGTGTTACGGCAGTAGACTTTTGTGTTACGGCAGTAGACTTTTGTGTTACGGCAGTAGACTTTTGTGTTACGGCAGTAGACTTTTGCGTTACGGCAGTAGACTTTTGTGTTACGGCAGTAGACTTTTGTGTTACGGCAGTAGACTTTTGTGTTACGGCAGTAGACTTTTGTGGTACGGCAGTAGACTTTTGTGTTACGGCAGTAGACTTTTGTGTACGGCGTAGACTTTTGTGTTACGGCAGTAGACTATTGTGGTACGGCAGTAGACTTTTGTGGATGGCAGTAGAGATTGTTAATATCCAGGAGTTTTTACTGATGGAAACTAAGATGCATGCTGTATGTATTAGCCATCAAGCTCAAGAGCACCGCTGATGGGTAGGACAGTTATATTATGTGACGTTTACGTCATTATTCAAGACTAATGATGATGACTGTTGACCTCTCTAAAAATAGAACTTCTGGATCGTTTCATAATTTTATTGTATCCAATATTGTTATTGCTGAAAATAAAATGCTGAAATTACTGAATGTCTGTAAACAAAACATTGTTGTACAATGTCCAAGTGTCTGTAAATAAATATTGTTTTACAATGTCCAAGTGTCTGTAAATAAATATTGTTTTACAATGTCCAAGTGTATGTAAATAAATATTGTTTTACAATGTCCAAATGTATGTAAATAAATATTGTTTTACAATGTCCAAGTGTATGTAAATAAATATTGTTTTACAATGTCCAAGTGTCTGTAAATAAATATTGTTTTACAATGACCAAATGTCTAAATAAATACCGTTTTACAATGTCCAAATGTATGTAAATAAATATTGTTTTACAATGTCCAAATGTCTGTAAATCAGTATCGATGAATCTTCCAATAGTCTGTAAATAAAACTTGTAAATGTCTGTCTATAAATGACGTTGGTTGTTCCAGGTTCCATGCTGCTGACAGACTCAAGTACATGTCAGCACTTGTCATCTGTTCTCTGAGCATCTCCGCTTGTTTCTGCTCACTTCCGGCCTGCGAGGATAAAGGTTTTATGTTTGCCCATGACCGTCTATCGTAAGTTAATCTATTTTATGAGTTTCTGTCTGTGTGTGTCTGATAGTCTGTCAAACGATGATGTATATATTTTACGAGTGTCTGTCTGTGTATAATGCATACATAAATGTCTGTCGTAAGATGATGTATTTAATTTTATGAGTTTTTATCAGTGCATGTATTGTTCGTCCGTCGTAGTCGACGAGGACCACTCTCATCATATTAGTCCAGTGCTCAGGCCGCCACGTGTGTCATCTGATGGCTTATTCTTGCACGAAAGTTGAGTTCGCATGTCGGACAAGAGATGGGTGGGATCCCTTCAGGGAAGGTTTTGTACACGGTCCTTCCTGGCTTGACGTTTGGACTTGGCAGCCTGCTGTCTATTTGCCTCACAGACAGCTGCATAATACATAAAAGGCTGTCGAAAGGGAATGTATATATTTAATGAGTTTCTGTCTGTGCATAATATATACGTAAAAGTATGTCGTAAGACGATACAATTATAAAATGAGTTTCTGTCTGTGAATGCCTTAAATTCTGTCATATAATCATATAATCATGTATTTAGGACCAACATTCTGATTACCATTCTTCTTTGCATTCTGACTGGTCGATAGAGAATATCAGCATAGCATTAGCACGGGAAAAGTCTAGAAAATAATCATACCACAGACAGTTAATTATTTCATTATTTTCGACCCCCAATTTCCACTTTTCCACTTCCCTGGCTCGGCCGGACAGCACATTGAAGAGCAAAGCCTGACACAACGATATCATGAGATCATTAGCTAAAGAATTAAGTTTATAAAGTTACTAAGAACACATTAAAAATGCGTGTAGTGCAAAAATATAGTTGTTTAGAGAACTGTTAAAATACATTCCAATTTCACTCGTACTCAAAAATCATTTATTTTCTTACACCGCATGAATGATTCTGGCTTTAGAAGAATGTTGACCCTAACCTTAACCCCTAACCCTAACCACTAACCCTAACCTCTAACCCTAACCCATGTTTGAATCATTTTTATTGCCACAGACCAACTTTCAATATACACTTTCAATATGGCAGCCTCTTCATGGTCCTAGCAATGCTTGGGATTATCATTCCTAAATATCTGATCAATTTAGTCAAACTAATACAGGTAAGCCGTTAGTAGTCTGGACACTGAGTCAAACTAATACAGGTAAGCCGTTAGTAGTCTGGACACTGAGTCAAACTAATACAGGTAAGCCGTTAGTAGTCTGGACACTGAGTCAAACTAATACAGGTAAGCCGTTAGTAGTCTTGACACTGAGTCAAACTAATACAGGTAAGCCGGTTTAGTAGTATAGTCACTAACTGCTGCAGGTAATGGAAGTTAAGTATGTAATTTATGCAACATTAAAAGAGTTGTTTGCCACATTATTCCAGTCGTTTGGAAATAGTAAATATTAACACGTGAACAAAACCCAAAACGTGACAATGCTATTTATGTGTACACTTGGGTAAGATTTGTTTTCTTTACACAAATGTTGTTTACGAATGGTTCATAAAATATGTGCACCCAGTTCATGTTAAGAAATAATATTGTCTACACAGGTACAGTATAAAGCACTGCTATTTTATATACACAGTTATCGTACAAAGCGCTACTATATTATGTTCATTTACCATATAAGGACTATTATTTTGTGTACTCAGATACCATATAAGTTACTATTATTTTATGCAAATTTACCGTACAAAGCACTAGCATTTTGTGTACACTGTTAACGTATAAAGTATAAAGCACTTTTATTTTATGGACGCAGGTCCGCCGTTTCTTCATTGACAACACGGCCAAGATAACTAAAAGAGCCATGAGGGATTTAGAGCTCTTGATTTTATTTACTGGCATCTCAACACTTAATGTCGTCTTCTTGGTGCCATCACTCATCGGGGTAAGATTGAGGTGTTGGCAATCATTGGGGTAAGATTTAGGTGTTGGAAATCATTGGTGTAAGATTGATATTCATTGGGGTAAGATTGAAGTGTTGGCAATCATTTGGGTTAGGTTGAGTTTTTGGCAATCATTGGGGTAAGATCGAGGTGTTTGCAATCATTGGGGTAATATTTAGATGTTGGCAATCATAGAAGTAGATTTGGCAATCATAGAAGTAAGATTTAGATGTTGGCAATCATAGAAGTAAGATTGAGGTGATGGCAATCATAGGGTTAAGATTGAGGTGTTGGCAATCATAAGAGTAAGATTGAGAAGTTGGAAATGATTGGTCAAAAATGGAACTTTTTGAAATCAATGGGTTAAGATCGAAGTGTTTGCAATCATTGGGGTAAGATTGACGTTCTAGTAACCATTTTGATACATTTAAAGTTTTTTTTAATTAATAACGGAACGTAATAATCATTAGCAATTAGTGCAATAGAAGTTTAAAATATGATTGCTAACAATCACTGACTTAAATTAGGGATGCTAAAAAAATTGCATTAAAAAAACTTCAATCAAAGGGAAAATAATTTACTTAAATGAATCAATAAAATGTATTGAGCAAGGGATTATAATTATAATGTTTTTACTAATAGCAGGATTATATGATTTAATGGGCATGATATTTTCTTAATCTCCCAGTCGAAAAGCTTGATGGTGACTGTATGCCTGGAACTGTTGGTCTACGTGTGTCCAGTAGTTAGAGTCCTCACACTGTATCTCATGTGTCCCCACTTTCACTTTGGCATGGCAGGAAGGGCGGAGGAATACATTGATGAGTTTGCCATACTTTCAGTTCAGTAAGTAGCAGATACTGGACAGTCAGTAAATATGTGTAGCAGTTGCTGGACGTCAGTAAATACATGTAGCAGTTACTGGACAGTCAGTAAATACATGTAGCAGTTACTGGACAGTCAGTAAATACATGTAGCAGTTACTGGACAGTCAGTAAATACATGTAGCAGTTACTGGACAGTCAGTAAATACATGTAGCAGTTACTGGACAGTCAGTAAATACATGTAGCAGTTACTGGACAGTCATTAAATACATGTAGCAGTTACTGGACAGTCAGTAAATACACGTAGCAGTTACTGGACAGTCATTAAATACATGTAGCAGTTACTGGACAGTCAGTAAATACATGTAGCAGTTACTGGACAGTCATTAAATACATGTAGCAGTTACTGGACAGTCAGTAAATACATGCAGCAGTTGCTGGACAGTCAGTAAATACATGTAGCAGTTACTGGACAGTCAGTAAATACGTGTAGCAGTTACTGGACAGTCAGAAAATATGTGTAGCAGTTACTGGACAGTCAGAAAATATGTGTAGCAGTTACTGGACAGTCAGTAAATATGTGTAGCAGTTGCTGGACGGTCAGTAAATACATGTAGCAGTTACTGGACACATGGACAGTCAGTAAATAGCAGAGATATGGTAAATGCTTAGTTCAGTTTTCGCAGATGTGTGCTCAACCAAATAATGATAGACTGTTAGTGGAACATGTTCCCTCAGTGGTTGATGATAAACTAATATTAGTGGAACATGTTCCCTTATTGATCAATGATAAACTGAAGTTAGTAGAACATGTTCCCTCAGTGTCTGATGATAGACTTTTGTTAGTGGAACATATTCCCCAACTGTTTGGTTAGATACACAAGTATGACCCAATGAATGCACTGACACCAACTGTTTGGTTAGATACACAAGTATGACCCAATGAATGCACTGACACCAACTGTTTGGTTAGATACACAAGTATGACCCAATGAATGCACTGACACCAACTGTTTGGTTAGATACACAAGTATGACCCAATGAATGCACTGACACCAACTGTTTGGTTAGATACACAAGTATGACCCAATGAATGCACTGACACCAACTGTTTGGTTAGATACACAAGTATGACCCAATGAATGCACTGACACCAACTGTTTGGTTAGATACACAAGTATGTCCCAATGAATGCACTGACACCAACTGTTTGGTTAGATACACAAGTATGTCCCAATGAATGCACTGACACCAACTGTTTGGTTAGATACACAAGTATGACCCAATGAATGCACTGACACCAACTGTTTGGTTAGATACACAAGTATGTCCCAATGAATGCACTGACACCAACTGTTTGGTTAGATACACAAGTATGACCCAATGAATGCACTGACACCAACTGTTTGGTTAGATACACAAGTATGTCCCAATGAATGCACTGACACCAACTGTTTGGTTAGATACACAAGTATGACCCAATGAATGCACTGACACCAACTGTTTGGTTAGATACACAAGTATGTCCCAATGAATGCACTGACACCAACTGTTTGGTTAGATACACAAGTATGTCCCAATGAATGCACTGACACCAACTGTTTGGTTAGATACACAAGTATGTCCCAATGAATGCACTGACACCAACTGTTTGGTTAGATACACAAGTATGACCCAATGAATGCACTGACACCAACTGTTTGGTTAGATACACAAGTATGACCCAATGAATGCACTGACACCAACTGTTTGGTTAGATACACAAGTATGACCCAATGAATGCACTGACACCAACTGTTTGGTTAGATACACAAGTATGACCCAATGAATGCACTGACACCAACTGTTTGGTTAGATACACAAGTATGTCCCAATGAATGCACTGACACCAACTGTTTGGTTAGATACACAAGTATGTCCCAATGAATGCACTGACACCAACTGTTTGGTTAGATACACAAGTATGTCCCAATGAATGCACTGACACCAACTGTTTGGTTAGATACACAAGTATGTCCCAATGAATGCACTGACACCAACTGTTTGGTTAGATACACAAGTATGACCCAATGAATGCACTGACACCAACTGTTTGGTTAGATACACAAGTATGACCCAATGAATGCACTGACACCAACTGTTTGGTTAGATACACAAGTATGACCCAATGAATGCACTGACACCAACTGTTTGGTTAGATACACAAGTATGACCCAATGAATGCACTGACACCAACTGTTTGGTTAGATACACAAGTATGACCCAATGAATGCACTGACACCAACTGTTTGGTTAGATACACAAGTATGACCCAATGAATGCACTGACACCAACTGTTTGGTTAGATACACAAGTATGACCCAATGAATGCACTGACACCAACTGTTTGGTTAGATACACAAGTATGTCCCAATGAATGCACTGACACCAACTGTTTGGTTAGATACACAAGTATGTCCCAATGAATGCACTGACACCAACTGTTTGGTTAGATACACAAGTATGTCCCAATGAATGCACTGACACCAACTGTTTGGTTAGATACACAAGTATGACCCAATGAATGCACTGACACCAACTGTTTGGTTAGATACACAAGTATGACCCAATGAATGCACTGACACCAACTGTTTGGTTAGATACACAAGTATGTCCCAATGAATGCACTGACACCAACTGTTTGGTTAGATACACAAGTATGTCCCAATGAATGCACTGACACCAACTGTTTGGTTAGATACACAAGTATGACCCAATGAATGCACTGACACCAACTGTTTGGTTAGATACACAAGTATGTCCCAATGAATGCACTGACACCAACTGTTTGGTTAGATACACAAGTATGTCCCAATGAATGCACTGACACCAACTGTTTGGTTAGATACACAAGTATGTCCCAATGAATGCACTGACACCAACTGTTTGGTTAGATACACAAGTATGTCCCAATGAATGCACTGACACCAACTGTTTGGTTAGATACACAAGTATGTCCCAATGAATGCACTGACACCAACTGTTTGGTTAGATACACAAGTATGACCCAATGAATGCACTGACACCAACTGTTTGGTTAGATACACAAGTATGTCCCAATGAATGCACTGACACCAACTGTTTGGTTAGATACACAAGTATGTCCCAATGAATGCACTGACACCAAACTGTTTGGTTAGATACACAAGTATGTCCCAATGAATGCACTGACACCAACTGTTTGGTTAGATACACAAGTATGTCCCAATGAATGCACTGACACCAACTGTTTGGTTAGATACACAAGTATGTCCCAATGAATGCACTGACACCAACTGTTTGGTTAGATACACAAGTATGTCCCAATGAATGCACTGACACCAACTGTTTGGTTAGATACACAAGTATGTCCCAATGAATGCACTGACACCAACTGTTTGGTTAGATACACAAGTATGTCCCAATGAATGCACTGACACCAACTGTTTGGTTAGATACACAAGTATGTCCCAATGAATGCACTGACACCAACTGTTTGGTTAGATACACAAGTATGTCCCAATGAATGCACTGACACCAACTGTTTGGTTAGATACACAAGTATGTCCCAATGAATGCACTGACACCAACTGTTTGGTTAGATACACAAGTATGTCCCAATGAATGCACTGACACCAACTGTTTGGTTAGATACACAAGTATGTCCCAATGAATGCACTGACACCAACTGTTTGGTTAGATACACAAGTATGTCCCAATGAATGCACTGACACCAACTGTTTGGTTAGATACACAAGTATGTCCCAATGAATGCACTGACACCAACTGTTTGGTTAGATACACAAGTATGACCCAATGAATGCACTGACACCAACTGTTTGGTTAGATACACAAGTATGTCCCAATGAATGCACTGACACCAACTGTTTGGTTAGATACACAAGTATGTCCCAATGAATGCACTGACACCAACTGTTTGGTTAGATACACAAGTATGTCCCAATGAATGCACTGACACCAACTGTTTGGTTAGATACACAAGTATGCCCAATGAATGCACTGACACCAACTGTTTGGTTAGATACACAAGTATGTCCCAATGAATGCACTGACACCAACTGTTTGGTTAGATACACAAGTATGTCCCAATGAATGCACTGACACCAACTGTTTGGTTAGATACACAAGTATGTCCCAATGAATGCACTGACACCAACTGTTTGGTTAGATACACAAGTATGTCCCAATGAATGCACTGACACCAACTGTTTGGTTAGATACACAAGTATGTCCCAATGAATGCACTGACACCAACTGTTTGGTTAGATACACAAGTATGACCCAATGAATGCACTGACACCAACTGTTTGGTTAGATACACAAGTATGTCCCAATGAATGCACTGACACCAACTGTTTGGTTAGATACACAAGTATGACCCAATGAATGCACTGACACCAACTGTTTGGTTAGATACACAAGTATGACCCAATGAATGCACTGACACCAACTGTTTGGTTAGATACACAAGTATGACCCAATGAATGCACTGACACCAACTGTTTGGTTAGATACACAAGTATGTCCCAATGAATGCACTGACACCAACTGTTTGGTTAGATACACAAGTATGTCCCAATGAATGCACTGACACCAACTGTTTGGTTAGATACACAAGTATGTCCCAATGAATGCACTGACACCAACTGTTTGGTTAGATACACAAGTATGTCCCAATGAATGCACTGACACCAACTGTTTGGTTAGATACACAAGTATGTCCCAATGAATGCACTGACACCAACTGTTTGGTTAGATACACAAGTATGTCCCAATGAATGCACTGACACCAACTGTTTGGTTAGATACACAAGTATGACCCAATGAATGCACTGACACCAACTGTTTGGTTAGATACACAAGTATGTCCCAATGAATGCACTGACACCAACTGTTTGGTTAGATACACAAGTATGACCCAATGAATGCACTGACACCAACTGTTTGGTTAGATACACAAGTATGTCCCAATGAATGCACTGACACCAACTGTTTGGTTAGATACACAAGTATGTCCCAATGAATGCACTGACACCAACTGTTTGGTTAGATACACAAGTATGACCCAATGAATGCACTGACACCAACTGTTTGGTTAGATACACAAGTATGACCCAATGAATGCACTGACACCAACTGTTTGGTTAGATACACAAGTATGTCCCAATGAATGCACTGACACCAACTGTTTGGTTAGATACACAAGTATGTCCCAATGAATGCACTGACACCAACTGTTTGGTTAGATACACAAGTATGTCCCAATGAATGCACTGACACCAACTGTTTGGTTAGATACACAAGTATGTCCCAATGAATGCACTGACACCAACTGTTTGGTTAGATACACAAGTATGTCCCAATGAATGCACTGACACCAACTGTTTGGTTAGATACACAAGTATGTCCCAATGAATGCACTGACACCAACTGTTTGGTTAGATACACAAGTATGTCCCAATGAATGCACTGACACCAACTGTTTGGTTAGATACACAAGTATGTCCCAATGAATGCACTGACACCAACTGTTTGGTTAGATACACAAGTATGTCCCAATGAATGCACTGACACCAACTGTTTGGTTAGATACACAAGTATGTCCCAATGAATGCACTGACACCAACTGTTTGGTTAGATACACAAGTATGCCCAATGAATGCACTGACACCAACTGTTTGGTTAGATACACAAGTATGCCCAATGAATGCACTGACACCAACTGTTTGGTTAGATACACAAGTATGTCCCAATGAATGCACTGACACCAACTGTTTGGTTAGATACACAAGTATGACCCAATGAATGCACTGACACCAACTGTTTGGTTAGATACACAAGTATGTCCCAATGAATGCACTGACACCAACTGTTTGGTTAGATACACAAGTATGTCCCAATGAATGCACTGACACCAACTGTTTGGTTAGATACACAAGTATGTCCCAATGAATGCACTGACACCAACTGTTTGGTTAGATACACAAGTATGTCCCAATGAATGCACTGACACCAACTGTTTGGTTAGATACACAAGTATGTCCCAATGAATGCACTGACACCAACTGTTTGGTTAGATACACAAGTATGTCCCAATGAATGCACTGACACCAACTGTTTGGTTAGATACACAAGTATGTCCCAATGAATGCACTGACACCAACTGTTTGGTTAGATACACAAGTATGTCCCAATGAATGCACTGACACCAACTGTTTGGTTAGATACACAAGTATGTCCCAATGAATGCACTGACACCAACTGTTTGGTTAGATACACAAGTATGTCCCAATGAATGCACTGACACCAACTGTTTGGTTAGATACACAAGTATGTCCCAATGAATGCACTGACACCAACTGTTTGGTTAGATACACAAGTATGTCCCAATGAATGCACTGACACCAACTGTTTGGTTAGATACACAAGTATGACCCAATGAATGCACTGACACCAACTGTTTGGTTAGATACACAAGTATGTCCCAATGAATGCACTGACACCAACTGTTTGGTTAGATACACAAGTATGTCCCAATGAATGCACTGACACCAACTGTTTGGTTAGATACACAAGTATGTCCCAATGAATGCACTGACACCAACTGTTTGGTTAGATACACAAGTATGTCCCAATGAATGCACTGACACCAACTGTTTGGTTAGATACACAAGTATGTCCCAATGAATGCACTGACACCAACTGTTTGGTTAGATACACAAGTATGTCCCAATGAATGCACTGACACCAACTGTTTGGTTAGATACACAAGTATGTCCCAATGAATGCACTGACACCAACTGTTTGGTTAGATACACAAGTATGTCCCAATGAATGCACTGACACCAACTGTTTGGTTAGATACACAAGTATGTCCCAATGAATGCACTGACACCAACTGTTTGGTTAGATACACAAGTATGTCCCAATGAATGCACTGACACCAACTGTTTGGTTAGATACACAAGTATGTCCCAATGAATGCACTGACACCAACTGTTTGGTTAGATACACAAGTATGTCCCAATGAATGCACTGACACCAACTGTTTGGTTAGATACACAAGTATGTCCCAATGAATGCACTGACACCAACTGTTTGGTTAGATACACAAGTATGTCCCAATGAATGCACTGACACCAACTGTTTGGTTAGATACACAAGTATGTCCCAATGAATGCACTGACACCAACTGTTTGGTTAGATACACAAGTATGTCCCAATGAATGCACTGACACCAACTGTTTGGTTAGATACACAAGTATGTCCCAATGAATGCACTGACACCAACTGTTTGGTTAGATACACAAGTATGTCCCAATGAATGCACTGACACCAACTGTTTGGTTAGATACACAAGTATGTCCCAATCACGACATGCTACTTCTAGACTTAAATCACTTATGTTTCCACAGCTGACGATAATACCCGAAAACTCCACATCTGACGTCATAGAGGAACCATTTGATATCCCCAAACAGGAAACCTAAGCTAGTAATGACCACACATAGACTATAGCGCAGTCTGACCACCACTGGCCCATGCACATTGACCCACGCCCACTACAAGCAACACACTGGCTGATAGAACAAAGCTCACAAAACAATACCCGCCTGATCGTTTTGACCAGTCTGCCCATGACATTTTGCGTCTTTGTGAATATGCCCACACAAAGAAACCTCTGCGTAGATCAACCTCACATCATGTGCCCGCGCGCACCACCTGCGAGACAGCATATGATATGCCCAACAGAAACCTTGCTGTCTGTTTAGACCCACAAAATAATTGCTGTCTCGAACCACTGCCATCAGCATCATTTCGATATCGCAAACAGGAATACTGCTCGCAGTGTACGTCCCACCACCAACTAATCCGAGCAGACTGACCCCTTGTGCCATCAGCATTTGATATCCTAAACCCGAACAGGAACCTCTGTCAGTTTGACCCACATAATAATGCTAGTCTGACCTTCACTGCCCTGATCATATTCACTGCTGTATGACTATAACTACTGTTCTCTTTCTTTCACCAGTCAATCAACTATGTAATGCTCATTGACCACTGGTGCTCTAGATTATGTGATATTATTAATATTTAATTGAATATCATGGAATTGTCAAATCATAAATTGGTCTGATTTTCTAAATGTTTGATAAAGATTAATAATATTATACATAGATCTCTAGATCTCGTGCTTGGATTTATAATTGACAATAACTTTTTATATGTTAAAAAAAACAAATACATATTTTTAAAAAAAAACCCACAAAAAACCAAAAACCCAAACGAAAATACTCAAATCCCCCCCCCACATCACCTATAATAATCAATACCTCCCCAAAACAACCAATTCAATAAACCACACTCGAACCTCCCACACCAAAAAAATCACCCAAATTAACACACACCCCTATTCACCTCCAATCTTTTACCCCCCCTATCATCCCCCCCCCCCCAGATACTACTAATACACCCACCCACCCCCCCCCATACACCACATCCACTCACCAACACACCCCCCCCACACCCCACCCCCAACACAACCCAAACACCAACCACAAAAATACACCCATAACTCTACCTAACCACAAATACAATCCCTCTCCACCAACACATATCACACAACATATCATCAAAAACACTCATCTACCTCAACACATTACATAACACACTGATACCCTCACTGCGTTCATCTGTTCCTCTTTACTCAAAATACCTCTTATCACTATGTTTCCCACTCTTTTCACAACACACTCACATACAATAAACCAACCCATACAAACCAATATACCCTCATCTCAACACTACTAAACCCCACCAAAACCACAAACTCCATTTAATTTATTACTTTATCCCTCTCCTTCAAATCAGCACCTCACAACTCCCCTACCCGGCACACCACCACATCATCCCAACACTCCAACAACACAGCAACTCCTCTACACACACACCCACTACCCACACACACCCACACACACACATCCCCACAAACCCTCAAAAACCCCCACCACCAAACCCTAAACCACCCCACAATCATCACCAACTAAAACCCCCCATAAACATCCTCCCACCCATCTATCCCCCAATCCACCCCTCCACTATACTCACACAAAAATATAATCTATAACCCAAACCCACAATCCTATATATAATAATATACTTTAGTGTTGTTAGAAGAAAGTTAAATTTAAAGAACGACATATAATATAACTCTATGTAGTATTGTTAAAAACAATAATAATTTATAGAGTTGAGTTAAAGACAGTAATGTTGATTTAAAGATTTGTAACATTAACTGTAAGAGAAGACACAACAATAATTCTGTAGTGTAGTTAATAATCTCAGCTTGAGTTAGAGGACAATTATATTCTATAAGTATGCTACACAAATAACTTGATTCTTGCAGAGTATAACCGCGATATATCATCTACACACTGGTGACCAGTTTCATTTGTTGTCATATTTGCATATCGTTTCAGAGACAGCAAACATCTACCACACATCAGTGAGCTCACCACTCACCCCACGCTCTGCTCACCCTCATAAAATCCCCTCAAAGTGATCTAAACCCTTGGTATCAATACATGCAGATATCACTTTGAAATGACTATAACGATGACAGCGGTAACTTCAATAACTTTGAAAATGACATTCTTATTTTTTGTCTTAATGGTTTAATTATGGAAATTTGATATATAATATCTTTTAATAAATTTATTTAACGTAACCTATTTGCACACAACACACACTCCACAATGAGACGGAATCTGCAGTCAAATTCAATACATTCTGCCCTATATATCATGGATAACCACCACATTACAAATATAACCACCAAACCCCTAACAAACTTATAACATAACACATTACAATTAAACCCACCCCCTCACCCCATAACACCCAACCCCCCACACATAACACGGAAACACAACCGTCGGACTATATGCAAAAATACACTTTATATAAATTTGCTAAATGTGCACATTCACTTCGATCACCAGAAACATTCTATAATCTTGTATATTATCGAAGGACACCTTTACGAATGGTTTAAATTCAATATCTTTGAATCTACTATTACTTGGCCAAGAAACGATCATAAAGGTTTGTAATGAACTATTACGTGACAGAAACATCAATAACTTTGAAATGACATTGCATGACAGAAACATCAACAACTTTGAAATGACATTACGTGACAGAAACATCAATGGTAAAGTTATTTTTTCTCATAACACAAAAGAATGTGTTTTCCCAATGTGGATCAAATCAACATTTACATTTATAGAAGTTATTTTAGTTATGCACACATGAATGTATATGTAGTATAAAAAAAAATTACCTGCTGTATCAAAGCTTTGTGAGGCATGTGTGTTTTGGGTATTGAAGGTTTGTGTTCAAAGTCATCACCCTTCCAGTAATCCACATGAACAGGACTTGATGAATATCTGGAGAAGGGGAGGGGGTGGGTGGGGGGGGGAATTCCTTTTTTTCATTACAGGTACATATCTTTTTTAAAATTTCATAACACTAACTTAAGATAAAATTGACTGGTGATTGCACTGATTTACAACAATGTTTCTCATTTTTTGCTGTCTCCAGACATTATACTATACAAATACAGTCCTGTGTTTCAACTTCAAAGAAATAATGTCGTTTAAATTTATGTAGCTCATATGTGGACTCAATAGATTTTCATTCTTATTCATAGCCTCACAATATGCCACATTGGACATAATGATCAGAGACACAAGTTCATGTACATGTGTCTTTGGTTTAACACTATTTCTTTGTTGTTGTTGTTTTGTTTTTTTTGTGTCCTATAACCTCGTGGTCGTAGGGGGTTCTAATGTTTCCGTTAGAACTTTTTTGGGGCTTAGTAGACTTGGCGCCGCCCATCTCCTCTCCAAGTCAGCGGAGGACTTCTTAGCGATAGTCATATATCAATCTTTATAATGTGGCGAGCGCACTTCTGTCTTAGGTATTTTTGTTTAGTTTTACCTAAATGGCGTGAGTCCTTTCTGCCCCCTCAACATGGTTGCTGCTGGTATCAGGTTGCCAACAGAGTGTCTGAGACTGAAATGTTTCGGCTTCTCCCAAATTGATCCTGCGGCATAATCTTTGAAAAGAATGCTGATCAAATTAGACAGACGTAACACTGCAATGAGCTATGTTTATCTAGATTTCATTTAAGTCTTACATTTGAGATCCTTCAATGTTTTACAAATATAATCTTTTAATGACCTACAGCTATGATTTATCAATGTCATACAAATATTATAAATAAATATCCTACAGCAATGATGTATTAATGTCCTATACCTATAATGGATTAATGCTATGGAGGATTAAGGGGGGGGGGCTGAACGGGCTAAAGCCAGGGAGACCCCGGTGATTTAGGGGCGCCCAAATTTAGTTTATTTTATAATAAAGGTGGACAAATTTTAGCATGAATCCCGAAAAATATAATCAAATTAAATAAAGTAATAAAATCTGATGTATTAATCTGATCGCTATTCGAACTCGATAGTGAATACTTTTTATATCTTTTACATTTTTCTTTCCCATCAAGATCTGGTGGTCTTGTGGTAGCGTACAGGCTTGTAGTGCAAGCTGGTGTCGGGTTGGATTCCCAGTGGCGGGCATAATTTTTTTTTAATTTGTCTTTTTTTTTAATTATCTTTTTACACTCAATTTTACGATACCGGCAAACAGTCATTTCTTCGTGTTCGGTTTTTTTTATGAATCCGGTCCCGTAGTACAGAAAAATTATGAGAAAGGAACCGATGGACTATTTAGTTACAAGTTACAGTCATAGTCTTATATTATTAGCTGTCACAAATCATTTTATTTAAAGGGACGCTGGCTGGATAGGGCCCCAGTTTGAATTGCAGCCAGGGGCCCCGTGCAGTCTTAATCCACCCCTGGATTAATGTCCGTTATAAATTAATGCCCTAAAATTAATTGAACTTCTAAAAGGTATTAAAATAAACTGTTCTTACCTCCAAGAGAACTCTTGGCTCTTTGAAAATCATACACTGACAGATTGATGGGATCATAAGGGCCATTTTTTATAGGTGGTCCTTGAATGAAATTACAAAATGTAACTTATGTACTGGTGAGTTAAAGAACACACTTTATATTTTGACCAGCATAATATATTCAATAACTTAAAATGTGTGGTAATGAAGTTTTAAAACTTTTTTTTTCTACTTACTAGGTGTGTCAAAGAGAAATTCATCTGCATAAGATTTGTTGGAAACTTTGTGGTACTTGTCGTACAAGCTGAAATGTTTTTTTAAAAAACCTTGAATTTCATAGATCCTTTATTTGACTTAAGAAGTAGGAGTTTCATCATAGTTCAATGAAAACAACAACTTCAGCTGCAGCAAGCAGGTGAAAGGTGGTCAGTATCATTTGAACATGGACTGTAAGCTAATAACATCATTGAATGATATATTTATTATATACCTAGTTCTCATATTCCTATATCTTTATTTTTAAAAATCATGATATAAATAATAAAGAGAATCAATCATCTTGTTAAAATATAGAAAAAGATTAAATTATGAAAATTCTAGTTACACAGCTTCACACTTCAACACAAATTTTATCTCGCAACATAATTTTTTATGTGATCTTTTCATAAATATTTAAAATATCTGTTGAAATTTTAAAATTTAATTATTTGAAAGAAAGTGAGATTAAGATTTTTACCATCTGACACTTGATATGAATCTAATTCTGTCAGCCCTGACGAATACTCCGTGGTTAGAAGGACACTGAAAATATCTGCGACCAAACAGCATCCCATTTGTGTCTCCAACTATAAACATTGAATTAGTTTTTTAAATAGTCATTAATTTATTTACAATTTCCTGTAAATAACAGATGTAATTATGACATGAAGCTGATAAAATTGTTTGGGTTTTTTTAAAATTTGGTCATATATTATTATAATTAGTGGCATGGGCATGGTTAGTGCCAACCATGAAGGGATAAGAGACCAACAACAACTTATAATAATAAAATCATACACAGGACCAATGTTCCCTCTAAGGTTCGTTGGTCCGTGTGCAAAGTCATAAAACTCGTGTGCAAAGTTGCTCAGCATCCATATTTTTGTGCAATATTTTTGCAAATTTGCTGCGCTGTAACTCCAAACTGCTGCATGGCATCTGTCAAATATCTGCGCTGCCGCACACCCGCGCAGCTTAAAGGGAACATTGCACAGGACCACGTCCAGACATACTTTCAGGCCCCATACATCAGGGTATTTAAAAGATCCTACTCCAACAATTGTATCACTTCTCCATCAACATTGGGAAGCAGTTAAACTAAGCATCATTTTTTTCTTTTAAGTTAGTAATCTAAGTAAATTACAAATATATTATGCAGTTGATTATAGAATGGTCCAATGCATATAATATATGAATATTATGAAATTATGATGTTTCTGTGAAAACAAGGTTTCCATTTTCAACAAATATTATTAGTTGTGGCAGCAAGGGCAAGGTAACAAGTATCATACGTTATCAATTTTTATCATATTCATAATCATACTCCTAGTTTCCTATTAGTACCCATGCCTATACTACATTCATTATTCAGATTCATTACCAATGAATGTGCTGAAATCATTGGCCGATTGGCGATGAGGGTATGCAAACTAAATGTTAATTAAGCAAATCAGAACTACGGTTGTATTTTAATTGAAAGATTTTCTAAATTTTAACATTTACCTGGAATATCCAAGTCTACACCCACCCAGTCTCCTTTCTTGGTTGCTATCGTTCCTTTAAACCGAACTGTTCCCTGATGAATGCCATCGTTCCATCGCACCTCAACCCTTTGACCCAAATAAACATTCTCAAACAATACCATGATTTAGATATTATTTTTTAACTCTAATTTGACTGATGTTATTCTAATTTTCGTTACTGATGTTATTCTAATTTTCGTTTAGTTCAGGTGACTTTAATATATCCATAACATAAAAAAATTGGTTACACCTGTTATTTTTGTTTTAGGTGGCCATATTGTTTATATAGGATACGGAGTTACCTCGCGTGATTTGACGAGACTCTCATTCTTAGCTTTGTCTCTACTTTCTTCAGACAAAAATTAGAAGTTAAATTTAATTACTCATCTTTAAAAAAGAAAAGTATTTAATTATTAACAGGATAAATAATGGTGCAAAACAAGTTATTTTCATTAGTGATATCAAGTCGTTATCAAATAAGTTTTACATTAATATTGATTTTAATTAACCAAATATTCAGACCACAGAAGGATAACCGTGACAATTGTATAAAATGGATTTAGATGAGATAGCTTCCCTTCGTTCATCAGTCATTTTATTCTGCATATTTCATCGTGTGGTTCACATTTAAATATTTTTTTACACAATAAAAACATTATATATAGGTATTTCCATTTGTTTTTTTTTGTTTTTTTTAAAACTCATTTCATCCTCCCTGCTGACAGTGACTAATGTGTTAGCTAGTTGCCTTTTGCTGGAGACCATGGTAAACAATTTCCCAATTTTGTGGGTAAATAAAACGAACCCGTAAAAACCAAGTTTTTTTACTATAAATCCCTTATATATGAGACATAACTAACAGTATTGATTATTTTCAAACGCGACAAACATTTACAGACTGAATCTGTCTTAACTCAACTTTGCTTCATAACCCTGTGGGAAGAGGGGGAAAAGTCTGGTCACCGATTCGCTTGACCGAGCTCAGCGTGACACGTAAAATGTAAACAAAAGCACGCCGGTACTTCGATGGGTCGCGTCAAACGCGTCAACTCAAACTTTCACGTGGAAAAAAAACAATAACAAACAGTGAATTTGAATTACATACGTTATATAAGGATAAACTAAAAATGCATTAATTTAATTACGGTACGTTCGATCGATCTGAAATTTTGATACGATGCATTGTTAGGTGAGACGGGTCCGTGTGCCAAATTTCAGCTCGATCGGATCACGGGAAGTGGGTCATTTTTTTACTTTTATTTTTCCGTCCGCCCAAGACAGACAGAGAGAGAGGGAGAGAGAGAGACAGAGACGGCGGTGAAGTTAATATAAGGGATTTAAAAAGTCGTTGTGGTCAAACCAATGGCTTTTTCTGAATTCAAATCTCTTTGTCAGGCGGATCTCGGCGACTTTCAATCACATCCTGATGGTGAATACAAGTTTATAATGGTGTATCAATATCATCCCACCAAGTTCGTAGCTCTCAGGGCCCTGAAGACAAAAAGGGCGCAAGAAGTAGCATACCACCTCGTAGACATATTTACGCTGCTTGGCGCTTCAATGATTCTACAGTCCAATAACGGCAGGGAATTCTCAAACAATGTGGTAATAAATTAGCATAAAGGAATACTGGCCAACATTGAAGATCGTTCATGGTAAACCCCGCCACTCGCAAGGCCAGGGAAGCGTCGACGGAGCTAACCGGGACATCGAAAATATGCTGTGTGCTTGGATGCAAGATGAACTAACTGGCCACTGGAGTGAGGGGTTATGGTTCGTCCAACTCAAGAAGAACAGAGCTTTTCATTCTGGGATTAAAAGATCACCATACCAAGCTCCCTTTGGCTGCAGAGCTAAAGTAGGTCTCACAGCGTCGTCGATACCTGACGATGATTTACAAGATGTGGAAACAGAGGAAGACCACGAAAATATAATACAGAGCGTACATCATGTGCTTTATTTCTTGTAAATTCCACTTTAAAACGTGTAATTATCAAACCATCAGGCATTTTATACATTGCCTAGGTCCATAAAGTACGTCACGCTATTTTTTACCCTTTTTAACTCGTGTCACAAACTGTCACAAATCTAGGACAAAGTACGTCACACTTTCGAACAAAAATATTTTTATTAACAAAATAATTAAAAATTTATATAAAACAAAGTGATGTCACAAATGGCCGGACCCCCCCTTCCCCCGTGTCACAAACTGTGACACTTTCTTACACCCTCCCCCCCCTCGCTGTAACTTTGCATACTTTATGAACGGCCCCTTGTCTCTTTTCGGATGAGATAAGTTGTGTGGTACAAATGGTGGAACTTGTTTTCTTGTTTAATTTTGTTCTGTTTTTTTATTGTTTTTGTTTGTTTTTTTGTGTTATGGTCGGCATAATTGGTTTTATTTTTATTAAATTGTACCCTATCTTTTCAAAATTAAATTTTAGACAGTTTGAATAACACTTAATGAATCAATTTATTTGAAAATTGCCACCCCTGCCACCTTTGGAAATAATAATTCAAATGAATAAAATTTAATGCAGGGATTATAATACGTTACGATAGTGTTAGTTATCAACATGGACATAAACAACGTCATTGGCTGGGATTGGTTTAACTTTATGGTGTCGCCGTTTATGAAAGTTTTTTGTTTTTTTTCAACAAATAAAAAAGTTGTCTTTTTAAAATACTAAATAAAAAATTTGTTTCATGAAGTTGCAATAAATGTCCAACTTCAACTGTTTTCATCTGGAATGCGGCCTGGGCCGGATTTAGACTTGATGGGGCCCTAAGCTATTTGAGATATGGGTAACCTTTCAAAGTCCAGATATTCTATGTCAGTGCCAAATATGAAAAAAAAATCCGGTGGTGGTGGCCAATAAGGCTAAAGCTTGTTTAGCAAATAGGTAAATCCAGCACTGTCAAACCGAGACAGAAGAGAGTCACGGGTTCTATTCTCGGTGCTGGCAAGGCCCCCCCCCCGGGGCATTGTGCTAGCCACACAATCCCTAGCTCGTTAGTGAAGTGGTGGCTAAATAAAACATGAACGCTACTTCACTTGCACCATAGTCCATCATGGACTGGAAAGGGGGTTATGTTATGATATGTAAATCCAGCACTGAATGGACTTAACACACCCAACTAAAGGCTTGCAGTGGATTCAGCGGGAAACTGTGACATCACTGACATGCGCACTTGGATGAGAGGAATTAGTCAACAATGAGTTAATTACCCAAACCAGACAACATTCAAATTAATTTTAAGTCAAGTTATTAGAAAACTTTTAAAAGGTAAAAGTACATTTATAATTATTTTTGGTGAAAAAATATTGTTTGATCCTTTTCTCTTATATGTATACCACTGAAACTCCTATACAGAAGATTATTACATTCTACGCTTATCCATGGTTTATGTCTTGTCTGGGGATATAGAAGATTCACTGGTTGATTTGCCAATATACTCTCCGAATTATTCATTTTTTACCCCCCCCCTTTTTTTCGTGTACTGATCCTCTCAAAAAACTTATTCGTACGGACAATTACAATAATTTGATAATTTATATGGCCTATTACTCCAGCCAGCAGCTGGGCTCACAGCGCTTTACATAAAAATAGTAACACGCATGTAATTATAAATGCATTCAGTGTGAAACATTCATATCCCAACTACAGCATGTAACGGAATGAATCATGGTGCACATATAGTACTTTATCATTGTTCGAATTGTTTGCTTGTTGTTTAATTAATTTTGAAAGTAAAGGTTGGGGACATGTATGTTCAGTGCAGCCTTGAAGATCTTGGTAGTTGAAATACTGCGAATGTGTATTATGGAGGACCTGGTTTGAAATAATTGAGAACCTTGGTTGGAATAATTGAGAGGGAAGCTGACGGTAGGTAGGAACGTCAGGGTCGTACCTGGAATGTGAAGACAATGACCGGAAACGAAAGTATTCCGGCCTCCCCGCCCCAAACCCCCACCCCCAGCCACGGAAGTCGGGTATTGTAGAACAAAGGACAGTTTGTTACGACAGGAAACTAAATTTTTTGTGCCTGTGAACAAGACTAAAGGTTGGAGATCATTAGTGACGACCGAGGGGAACATAAGACGTTAATCAAGGGACATGGGTTAGGGAATGAAAGACTAAGAATTTTATTGCTCACACTAGGGGGGGGGCGTTCTCGGGTGTCGGCCGCATGCCTGTGGCCAGCAATATAAGGAGAGGGCGGTAGTAGACAGGACAGTATAACCCACCCCCGGGTAAGAGTGCAAGTTAGGGACATGTAGAGACCAGGACAAAATAATCCGCCACAGGGGAAACGACAGGCAGTGAGAGAGAGTAGCAGAGAGAGCAAATGTAACCAGAAGTTATACCATAATAAAGAGAAGATCTGTTAGCATTAAAGATGCCTTTGTTTGAGTATGCGAGTTGAAGAACCAAGTAGTACGAAGAATGAGCTTTACAGTCTCTGGTTTTATCACTTGGGAATTCACAGAGTGTCTTTATTTATTGTCATTCTACTTAATATGTCTGCAACCACATTGTCCTTTCCCTTCACAGGTTTAATGTCAAATTTGTAATCGGCTAATAGCATAGCCTAGTTCAAAGATAGTCATTCTTCAATTGACGAGTATGAATTCAAATCGATGGGCTTTGAATATTTCTTCAGACTGTTAAATGTTCAATAATTCACCAACCATGACTTCGATTATGTTCATTCACAATTTCAATTCCATCATTTTTAATAAGTTGCTTAGCTTTTGAAATGTCATTTTTGTTTCCAGATAATTCAATAGAATTTGGACCAGATGAGTCACTGTTAGAATTTTTTATCTGAAAAATATTGTCTCTATCTGTAAAGTTTTTGATTTGGCTTAATACACAACCAATTGTTCTTCCTAATTCAGATGATTTCACACAAATGGTTTCAGATTCACCAGTGCCGTCTCTTTCTCTGCTACTATGGTCTTCATTTCTTTTATCATATTATACTTGATTTTTAATAGTGGTTAAAATGTCGCTAGTTTCTGTCTGTGCTCGATTTAACGTTATTATTTTTGTATCATTCATGTCTTGGTTTTCATTCTTTCTCCATGTTTGATCATAATTTCTTTTTCTGGAGTCAAAATTGTATTTGCCTCTCCATGATCTTCTGCTTTGATTATAATCTCTATTTATGGAATTATGATTATATTTTTCTCTCCATAATTGTCTTTCTTGATCATAATTTCTATGTCTGGAATTATGATATTTTTCTTTCCATGCTTGTCTACCTTTGTTTTCAACGTGATCTTGACTTGATCTTTCTTCTGTTTTCTTTCTTATAGGGCTGCCATTAGGTGACACCCTATTTGGTTGTCCTTTATTATGGTAACACTGCTTCGCCATATGTCCTGGCTTGTTACAGTACCAGCAAATAGACTGTCTGTTGCCTTGGTTTGGCAGACTCTGGTTTCTCATACCTTGCCTTTTTTCTTGACTTTTAATTTGTATAGCTGCAAATATGTCTTGTCTCTTATCCATTTCCACATTCGGATGAGAGTCTTTGAATGTTCGTAATGCATTTGTTAGCTCTGCTTGAGTACGAACTTTCTTGTCAGTTAAATATGTGAATAGAGTTGGTGTTGCATTTTCTAAAAACTTGTCAACTAACACCATGTCTAGTATGGCCTTTGGATTGCTCGTATCTATTGCTGTCAGTTCCAGCCATTTTGTTAGTTTTACTTGTGCTTCATGCACTATGATCTGTGGATCTTTGTCCATCTTGATTCTCATTTCATGAAATTCTCTTCTATAATCATTTTCTGACTTTCCAAAATGACATAAAAGTGCCTTGTTGACATTCTTGTATATGCTTTTGTCTTCTTTGGCTATACTGTTATAAGCTTCAAATGCTTCTCCAGTTAATTGAGTCATCAGTTGTGCTGGCCAATCTTCTTCATTATAGCCTTTCATAGCCATTATGGATTCGAAATAATCCAGATAAACATCCATTTTTTCTTTTTGACTATCATATTTTCTTACTTTGATAGTATCCCTTGGTGCTGACCTTCTATTTGATTCATTACCAGGATTGGGGCCTCTACTCTCTAAATCAAGTTGTACATGTAGTTTTAACTTGTCAATTTGAAGTAGATCAAATTCTCTTTTTGCAGCTCTTTCTTCTCTTTCAATTATTAGTCTTTGCCTATCTTTTTCTTCAGCCTCTTTTTGATTTTCTTTTTCTTCAGCTATTCTTAGCCTCTCTTTTTCTTCAGCAATGCTTACTTTTTCTTCAATGAAATCTCTCATTTCTTTTCCCTTTAGTCCGATCTCTTTAGCTATTGCAGTGAATTCTTTGAAGTAATCCATGTTTTGTTTGATTGAATAATATGAGTTAAGCAATTTGGTAAGGAAATTAGGTATATGTTGATAAAGTTATAAATCTTCCAAATGCAAAATCTTGAATTATAAATGTTAAGTTCAAATAAGTGACACGTCTAAACCATGCAATCTAGTTTTGACAAGGTGAGACAACAAAAGAATCCTCACACGGGATCTTTAGTATACTTTATATATACGCTCCCTCAGATTGACAAAACATATTAAATGGTCCAATTGGTTTGAATAAAAGTCACTTGGTTAAAATTTCAATTTTCGAGTATTGTTTTTTTAACAATTTAGTTCACTCCATTAATCCAAAATTGCAATTATCAAACTCTTCACACAATGAATGGATAAAAATTCCGCTCCTTTATTTATAATTCACACTTCATAATTAATAGTCCATAGCCTTCCAAGTTCCAGGTTATGTTTACAAATATTTCCTGGAATCAACTAGCATTGAGCTTGTTGACGCCACGACCTACATATGTTCACCGTGTCACTATTCAGTAAGCCTACACGACGCAGATTCCAGCACTGTGTAGTATACTTGTAGTGTCGTCGACTGTGACGTAGAACAAACTAGGCGACCTAGTTGTATACACCGCACGCCGTGACCATGTGCCTGTATGCCGCCATTTTGAAATATTCTTGTATTTTCATTGAACCACAAAAGTTTATTCACAGCTTCTTACGAACTTGAATATTCAAAAAATACGATAGCTGCTAATATTTCTTATTTTAATGAATACTTTCCTTTTTGGAAATATCCAATACTCATTTCCACGAAACCTCCTTCTTAAAATCTCTTGTACTGTGTTCACATAGAACTTTTACTTCTGCACCAATGTAACTGTTAAATATATGTCACTATATTAATCTTAGGGCGTTCTCACAATACACAATCTTGTGCACAATAATCCACTGAAGAACTTGTTTATACAAAACAACTTTAATATATAATACTATGTACACATAAATATCATTTGAGGTAATACAACGTGGAAATCTTGAGGCACACACACATCCTTCCTTGACGGAAGTCTTCTAACAACTCCTCGCCCAATCCTTTCAACCAATAGGCAGGCTCCTTTCTTCGCGCGTTTATTACATCACGTGACCTCTTCGTCACAAGTCATGTTAATCACACGTGACAGTAACACTACCATATCCACAATCATAACCAGATATCCACAGTTGTATTAACTTGTAGTAACAGTACCATATCCACAATCATAGCCAAATATCCACATTTGTATTAAATTGTAGTAACACTACCATATCCACAATCATAACCAGATATCCACAGTTGTATTAACTTGTAGTAACACTACCATAACCACAATCATAACCAGATATCCACAGTTGTATTAACTTGTAGTAACACTACCATATCCACAATCATAACCAGATATCCACACTCGTATTAACTTGTAGTAACAGTACCATATCCAGAAATCTGTATTAACATTTATGAACACATACACACTCGTTGCCACAATCAAGACTAGACATAAATCATGGACAAGCATAGGACGCAATCATCTTGAGTATAGGAGAAGCGACTGAAATATTTAAGATTGTCAGAGATTTACAGTTGTTACTACATCCATTTGTTGTAAGTCATATCCACTGTGACAGTCATATCCACTGTGACAGTCATATCCACTGTGACAGTCATATCCACTGTGACAGTCATATCCACTGTGACAGTCATATCCACTGTGACAGTCATATCCACTGTGACAGTCACATCCACTGTGACAGTCACATCCACTGTGACAGTCACATCCACTGTGGCAGTCATATCCACTGTGGCAGTCATATCCACTGTGACAGTCATATCCACTGTGACAGTCATATCCACTGTGACAGTCATATCCACTGTGACAGTCATATCCACTGTGACAGTCATATCCACTGTGACAGTCATATCCACTGTAACAGTCATATCCACTGTGACTCAGTTATATCCATACATTTTCCATACAGAACATCAGATAACTAATCAATTTTATACAGATGTATTGAAAATCTCTCCATATTTTGTTATAAGAAGATCTTTATTTAAACCCAGACGTTAGTCGTACATCAGTGTTACATCACACACCCACCCACAATCTAATGACCCTATACTTGATAGAGTCCTTCCAGACACCACACAAGGACACTTCTTGGTGCATGTCAACGTAATTATATTTATTTATTTATTTTTACATATATTTGATATATTGTTGATCCAAGTTTATAAGGTCCTGCTACAAGGTACTGTGTTGTCCTGCGCCAGGTCATGTGTTGTCCTGCATAAGGTCATGAGTTGTCATGCATGAGGTCATGTTTTGTCCCTGCACCAGGTCATGTGTTGTCGTGCACGAGGTCATGTGTTGTCGTGCACGAGGTCATGTGTTGTCCTGCACCAGGTCATGTGTTGTCCTGCACCAGGTCATTTGAGTTGTTTGCAAAAGTGCATGTGTTGTCTTGCATGAGGTCACAACGTTTTTTTTTGTTTTTTTTTAATGAAAATTTTGCCCTGCAGAGATTTTTTCAATCTCCGCTATTGGTTGGGCGGGAAAACATCTGCTGCTAATACAATAACATAACTTCTTCTTTTCTTAGGCTCTCTCGTCTGTCGGTCGGCCTGCCGTGTGCTATCAGCCCGCGAGCCCTTACCGAGGGCATCAGACTCAGAAATCCTTTTTATTAAACTAGGACGTTGGAAGAGGGGAGGGGGGTTGGCTCTGGTAGGTGGGGGGGGGAGGTTGCCTTTGCGCACTGGACGAGAAGCATTACTATTAACCGTTTGTTTAAGTTCGAGCTCTGCGGGGAGGGGGGAAGAGGGGGGTGGAGGTGCGGCGAAGTGCAGCAGCATTGATTCCACAAATAACTACACAGACGTATTCGATACCACTTCACCAGCTAAAGTACAAACAGTTTTTCCCCCCTTCTCTTGAGGACGAAATATTCTTCAATTCTTAGAGTGCAGCCAGCCGCGCGCCGACCGTCAGAAGTACGGTAAGCCTGTCTTGTCAATGTAAAGAAACAATTTTTTGCAGGCTATGTGATTAGAACAGGGGTCGGGAAACCATGGCTCGCGAGCCATATATCGCTCTTTTGATGGCTGCATCTGGCTCGCAGACAAATGTTCGTTTATATAAAAAAATGTTGTTTTTTTTTCAAACTTCTTTGATCTACATTTTAATTGCATATAAAAATTATCTCAATCAGCTAGATGTGAAAAATGCAAGGCTTTGGACAAAAATCTTATCCCTGCCATGCAACAAGCAGTGTTTGCATTTGAAAACAAGCTAGAACTCTTCATCGCCTACATTTAAACAGGTCGTTTAATAAACTTTGCAACACTGGGAGAGTTCAAAGATACTTGCACATCAAGTGACCTTGCTCAACATATTAATATTCAGCAGCTAGCAGGCTTCACGTCCAATCTCCTGCAGTCATTTAAAGCGCGCTTTGGAGAATTTCGTGAGCACACCCATCTTTTTTAGTTCATCACCCATCTACACGAGTGGCGAGTGGACAGCACTGACCTGAGTTGCATCCCAGGTGTCTCCTTCAGAGAGTTTGATCTCCAGGCTGCTGACCTGAAGGCCTCAGACATGTAGGTGGATACGAAGTCACTGATTAAAGATTTGGAAAGAATTATACGACAGCAAGCATAGTTGGCGAGCCAACACAAGTGGGCAGGAATTTTAAAAAAAGTTTCAACACGCAGACCATGGCAGCTGATTGTCAAAACTGAGAATGCGCTCCCAGTCACATACCACACACTGCAGCGTGTGAGTATTGCTGGACATACAATGTTTGGCTCTACATATTCATATATGCATGAGAACAGTATTTCTAACACCTAAAGAACACGAAGACCAACCAGCGATCACATTTAATGGATGAAGTCTCAACGCCTGAATGAAGTTTAACCTCACAACGTACCAACCAAACTACAAAACCATCAGCAAACCATGCAGCACCTTAAGTCGCATTAATAGTAAGAAATACCATTATTGATTAGCAACAGCAAATCAATGTAATTAAAAGGAATTCAGAGAATAAATTATTGTACTTTTAGGGTTGAAATTACACAAAATGCACACAGTTACTTGAATTTTTAGTTTTAAACGCAACCTGAAAAAGCATTCCAGACAGTGAAAAAAATAACAATGTGTGGACAAAAAGGTGCCGGAGCGCAGTTCCGGGGCGTTAAGCGAGAGAAAAAAAGCACTACTTATTATGGCTCTCAAAGAATTACTTTTTAAAATATGTGGTGCTTATGGCTCTCTCAGACAAAAAGTTTCCCGACCCCTGGATTAGAACAACGTCCATTGCAACAACAACAACAACAATGGCGGAAAACAAGCACATCATAGAACTAACAATCCCAGATAGAAATGAGGTGGAGAGACAGAGAAAGAGAGAGAAATAAAGGGAGAGAGGGCGAGAGAAAGGGAGAGAGTGAGAAAGAGAGAGAGAAATAAAGAGAGAGGGAGAGAAAGAGAGAGAGAGGGATAAAGAGAGCAAGACAGACAGAAAGAGAGAGAGAAAGAGAGAGAGAAAAAGAGAGTGAAAGAGAGAGAGGGAGAGAGAAAGGGTAGGAGAGAGAACATTTAGTTGAATTTAATGGAAAAGGCACTTGAAGCTGATTGTTAGGGTCACATTTTGACATTTAAGACTTTAAATGTCACAGTTTAACATTCTGATATGTTTATATCTACAATCATTTTTTTCTGATATGGTCACATGTACTTTCATGGATTCCTGTTATGGTCACATGTACTGTCATGGATTCCTGTTATGGTCACTTGTACTTTCATGGATTCCTGTTATGGTCACATGTACTTTCATGGATTCCTGTTATGGTCACATGTACTTTCATGGATTCCTGTTATGGTCACATGTACTTTCATGGATTCCTGTTATGGTCACATGTACTGTCATGGATTCCTGTTATGGTCACTTGTACTTTCATGGATTCCTGTTATGGTCACATGTACTTCCATGGATTCCTGTTAAGGTCACATGTACTTTCATGGATTCCTGTTATGGTCACATCTACATCCGTGCTTAAGTTTCATTCCACTCAGTGTCCTTTTCATTTTTTGCCTGGATGCCATTGTCGGCACCAACTCATACAACAACTGTACCACATTCTTTCTACGCCACTGGGTTGAAAATGTGTTGAATCTTCGGGCGGCCGCACAATTCAGGGCGAGAGGCTTTCTACCAGGAGTTCACGTACAGCTGAAGGCAAACATTTTTAAAACTATGACCTTTACGAGCTCCCGTACATTACATTGAGACCAGGCATGAAAGGGTGAAGGTCATCCTGAATCAGTACTTTTAGTTCAGAATAAGAAAGGCAGAATGAAAACATTGGACACACTTCTTTATTGATAAGAGGACCTGGAGATTCTGGTAAGTAACAGACATTCTTTCATTTTTTTTTAGCAGACGTGATTACTATAAAGAAAATTATTTCATAAACGGATCGCCTAATATATTGTTCTTTTTAAAAAAGTTTATTATAAATTCAGTTTAAATTTTAAAATTCTCAAATGACGTCATCGGCAGGTTTTCCCGAGTCAAATATTTTAATTTGTTTCTACCGTCGATTTCGTGATCAATGATTAGTTGACCGTGTGAAATAGAAGGGGTTTACTCAACGATGCAGCCGTGTCGTAAGATTTGACGTGCTCTGCAGTTAAAAGCTTGTATGGGGTGAAACTGACGTGACGTTACAACACAATAACATGTCATCGTGACATTGACGAATAACCGCTCAAATGAGTGGCCTCGAGCATTGCAAGTTACATTTAAATGTCACCGTGACCTATTACTTTTTTTAAAAACTTAGACCTAGGGCCTGCTGCTTCCTCGCCAAGTGGATACCTGATAAGCTCTATTTGGTTCTATCCGTTGTCTGAACTGAAATGCTTTTAGTATTGCAAGTATTGCTGCTTCGTTGTTTTAGTATTTTATTTGTAATTGAAACGTTCCACAACCACACTACTAAAAGAAGTGTATGGACTACAAATAGAAATCACAAATGTCTACAGACCAGGACATTTTCCATTCGCTTACTTTGACATGTACTGAACTCTTACAGTCTCCAATATATTACTTTGACATGTACTGAACTCTTACAGTCTCAAATATATTACTTTGAAATGTACTGAACTCTTACAGTCTCAAATATATTACTTTGAAATGTACTGAACTCTTACAGTCTCAAATATATTACTTTGAAATGTACTGAACTCTTACAGTCTCAAATATATTACTTTGAAATGTACTGAACTCTTACAGTCTCAAATATATTACTTTGACATTTACTGAACCCTTACAGTCTCCAATATATTACTTTGAAATGTACTGAACTCTTACAGTCTCAAATATATTACTTTGACATTTACTGAACTCTTACAGTCTCCAATATATTACTTTGAGATCTACTGAACTCTTACAGTCTCCAATATATTACTTTGAGATCTACTGAACTCTTACAGTCAGCTTCAAGTTTATTATGTTTTTTGATCGATGGGAACCTCTACCCTTCACATTAAGACTTTGTGCGACAGACCAACGCAAGAACATAATCAATAAAGTAAACTATTGTATTGTAATCTAATCAACAGTTTGTAGCTATGATTCGGCTTTAGTATTACTTTGAAATATTTTTGTGATTACGTCATTCCTAACCACACAATGGCTCTTATAACAAACTAGGTTGTGCTGCGGCGCCGTGGCGCCTGCGGCGCCCACTTTTTTCAAATGCCCAACTAACTTATCCTTGGTTGATAAATACTTAATATTGAACATACTGAAATGTACACAAAGTATTTTATAATAGGAATTGTAGGGCGCCTACGGCGCTCACGGCAGCTGTGGGGGCGCCTACGGCGCCTACCCTTTTTTGTCAAAAGCCCAAGTAACTTATCATTGTTTGATAAATACGAAATATTAAACTTGCTGAAATGTACACAAAGTATTTTATAATTATAAATCATCAAATTATATTTTTACATCGTTCCCTTTTCAAAAATTAAAATATAAGCTAAAACAATGATGTCATATAATTAAAAAAAATTGTACAGCGCGTCTTTAAGTTATAATTATTTTGCGCACCTTTTTGCGCGCCTTTCGATGCACACCTTGTATTAAAATATAAGCTCAAAAAATGACGTCATAGCGTTCCACATCCAGCCAGCCAGTGACTTGGGCTTTTATATTATTAATTAACCACACACTACTTCATATAATAAATAAACACAAACTAACACACACACACAAACTAGCACACACACACAAACTAACACACACACTTACTAACACACACACACACACACACACAGACACACACACACACACACACACACACACACACACACACACACACACACACACACACACAAAAACGATAGTTAAACTAAACAAAAAGACTCTTATTCTAGATTTGGTTTACTGTTATTGAGGTAACAGCTGAATTTTGATAAGCAACTTATATAAAAGTTACCATTACGTAATTCACATATAGTGACCCATTGTAAGAAATAACATTTTGGACACACCGGTTGATTTTTGAAGTCAATTCCTACCTAGGATTATAAATAGATGATCTGTCAAATCAATATCAGAGCCCATGTTTATAAATTATAGATACTCTTTCGTAAAAATATGGGGACCTATGTTTATAAATAGACCGCCTATTATATAAATATAAGCACCTATATTTATAAGCAAATGGTGTTTGATTTAGATATAAAGATAAACAGCTATGTTTTTAAATACAGATGGTCTGTCATATAAAGATAAGCACCTATGTTTATGAATAGATTGTCTTTCATATCAAGATAAGCACCTATGTTTATAAATAGATGGTCTTTCATATAAAGATAAGCACCTATGTTTATGAATAGATGGTCTTTCATATAAAGATAAGCACCTATGTTTATAAATAGATGGTCTTTCATATAAAGATAAGCACCTATGTTTATGAATAGATGGTCTTTCATATCAAGATAAGCACCTATGTTTATAAATAGATGGTCTTTCATATCAAGATAAGCTTTTGTTTTTTGTTGTTCGTCCGTCGATTCGACGAAGACCACTCTAGTCATCCGAGGGTTGCTTGGACTGGCTCTGTTTGTGCGTGCGCAGATGGCTGATGAGGCCGATCCTTGCACGGAAGGTTCGGGAACAGAACGGACAAGGGACGAGTGGGACATCTCCAGGAGGGTTGACAGCTCGGGCCTTTCGGGCTTGCCTCTTCTTTTCTGCGGAGGTGATCTGGTTTGCCTCGCATGACTTGGCACCTTCGTGGATGGAAGAACGCCAGGTACATCGGTCCATTGCAGCACGTTCCCACGTGTCTGGGATGATGGCAAACGCTTTCAGTGAGACTTTCAGTGTGTCTTTGTAGCGTTTCTTTTGCCCACCGTGGGACCGCTGGCCATGCTAGAGCTCGCCATAGAAGAGTCTCTTTGGCAGTCTCTCGTCTGGCATTCGGGCCACGTGCCCTGCCCAACGAAGCTGGGACTGCATCAGGAGTGTGAATACGCTGGGGAGACCTGCCTTGGTCAGTACCACTGTGTCTGGTATTTTATCTTGCCACTTTATGCTGAGGATCTTCCTGAGGCTTGTTGAATGAAAGTGGTTAAGCTTCCTAGCATGGCGCTAATACACAGTCCATGTTTCACACGCATATAGCAGTGTGGGGAGCACCACCGCCCTGTACACTTTCAGCTTGGTCTGGATGGTAATGCCTCTTCTGTTCCAGACATTTGGGTACAACCTGCCAAAAGTGGAGCTGGCTCTGGCAATTCTGACGCTCACTTCGTCATCGATGGTGACATTTTGCGACAGTGTGCTGCCTAGGT
The DNA here is from genome assembly GCA_944989445.1 of Ampullaceana balthica. Taxonomy (NCBI): domain Eukaryota; kingdom Metazoa; phylum Mollusca; class Gastropoda; family Lymnaeidae; genus Ampullaceana; species Ampullaceana balthica. Next base: position 922,513 of record CALYLW010000473.1, on the reverse strand, counting down.
ATGTGAACCGTTGCACTGTGTTGAGTCTCTGGCCGTTGACAGAGATGTTGGGCTCAACGTAGGGCCTTCCAGGCGCAGGCTGATGGAGGACCTCAGTCTTCTTGGTGTTGATCGTCAGACCAAAGTTTGTGCAGGCGCTGGAGAACAGGTTAACGCTGCGTTGCATGTCGGCTTCTGAGACAGCGTTGAGGGCACAGTCATCAGCAAACAGGAGGTCTCTGATGATGTCTTTCATAACCTTGGTTTTTGCATGGAGCCTATGTAGCGTATCACAGACAGCACGGTTACAAGGCACACAGAGGTAAGATTGAGAACTCGGGTAGATTTGCTGTGTTCAGTTTGTCATAAATTTGGGGACAAACATGTAACTTAAAGTGGGCCTTAAAGCTGCGTGATGCAAATGGTGGTTCTCGGCCTGATACAGTGGTACCCTGAATGGGAGACACCTTCACCCTAATTAGGAAACACCTATACCGTGAATGGGACACGCCTACTGCCTACTACTAGTCCAATAGAAAAACGACCAATAATTAGTAAACCAGGATCTGTTCTCATGTGCGTCTGATGGTGCTGTGGGAATCATGTCCGCCAGTCCAAGCTTCCTCCAGTCCAGGGGTCGGGAAAGATTTAGTGTGAGAGAGAGGCATACACACCACTAAAAGTACTATAATTATATCTCTCAATTCTTTTATATATCATTATGCTGTTTTTATTTCAACGTTTTTATTAACTTGCTTTCGTGTCTGTCCGCAATTTTTCAAATTTTCCAACGTAAATATGAACCGCTTCTGATGGTTCTAGAGAGCTCAAAATTTGACCACAGATATATCTTGGATGACAATGCATTGTATCAAAACTTCAGATCGATTGAATGTACCGTAATTAAATTATTGCATTTTTTAGTTTATCTCTATATAAGCATCTCTCATCCGTCTATGTTTACCTCTATTTATTTTAATATGCAATTAATATGTAGATTAAATGAGTTTGAATGAATTATTATTTTTTTTTAAAACGAAAATTTGTCTGAGAGCCAGATACAGCCATCAATAGAGCCACATCTGGCTTGCAAGCCATGGTTTCCCGACCCCTGCTCCAGTCCACCGGTCCACCAGTCCACCGGTCCACCGGTCCACCACTCCACCGGTCCACCAGTCCACCGGTCCACCAGTGCGCCAAAGTTAAAAGTTTGAGAAACGTCGCCTTAATAAATCAATCCAGTCCAATCCAGTCCAATCCCGGCATATCCATACTTTACGACCACTCTTAGATACGCTTGCACACCTCAGTCGGTAGTCGTGGCAGTCCAGCACTGTCACTGCTCTGAGGGTTATTTAGTTATACTATCTATATCACTGTCACTGCTCTGAGGGTTATTTAGTTATACTATCTATATCACTGTCACTGCTCTGAGAGTTATTTAGTTATACTATCTATATCACTGTCACTGCTCTGAGGGTTATTTAGTTATACTATCTATATCACTGTCACTGCTCTGAGGGTTATTTAGTTATACTATCTATATCACTGTCACTGCTCTGAGGGTTATTTAGTTATACTATCTATATCACTGTCACTGCTCTGGGGGTTATTTAGTTATAATATCTATATCACTGTCACTGCTCTGAGGGTTATTTAGTTATACTATCTATATCACTGTCACTGCTCTGATGGTTATTTAGTTATACTATCTATATCACTGTCAGTGCTCTGAGAGTTATTTAGTTATACTATCTATATCACTGTCAGTGCTCTGAGAGTTATTTAGTTATACTATCTATATCACTGTCAGTGCTCTGAGAGTTATTTAGTTATACTATCTATATCACTGTCACTGCTCTGAGGGTTATTTAGTTATACTATCTATATCACTGTCAGTGCTCTGAGAGTTATTTAGTTATACTATCTATATCACTGTCACTGCTCTGAGGGTTATTTAGTTATACTATCTATATCACTGTCACTGCTCTGAGGGTTATTTAGTTATACTATCTATATCACTGTCACTGCTCTGAGGGTTATTTAGTTATACTATCTATATCACTGTCACTGCTCTGAGGGTTATTTAGTTATACTATCTATATCACTGTCACTGCTCTGAGGGTTATTTAGTTATAATATCTATATCACTGTCACTGCTCTGAGGGTTATTTAGTTATACTATCTATATCACTGTCACTGCTCTGAGGGTTATTTAGTTATAATATCTATATCACTGTCACTGCTCTGAGGGTTATTTAGTTATACTATCTATATCACTGTCAGTGCTCTGAGAGTTATTTAGTTACTAGAGATAACCCGCCAAAAATGACGGAATCTTTTTTGGTTCAAACAGCACTATAAAACAAAATCGATCGCAGAGCCACCTAACAGCACTTACATCCATACAGACAACGGGAATCAATGTACATAATTAACATAAGTAACTTATCCGTGTTTGACAATTACGAAATATTAAACTTGCTGAAATGTACACAAAGTATTTCATCAATATACATAAGGTGCCGTCCATAAATGACGTCACGCACCTAGGGGGGAGGGGGTCACACTTTTGTGACGATGCGTGACGAGGGGGGGGTTGAAGAAATGTGACGTCACATCAAAAGGGTAACTTTAAATAAAACTTCCACTGAAATATTTGGATGCTTACAATTTATTTAATGACTTTTAAAAAAATTATATAAATTTTTTTTTAAAAATCAGTGCTTCTCAATGTGCCATTCGGTAGGCCATCAGACGCTGGTTGGCGTAAGCCGTAAGCTAACATATAAGCATAAAACAATGACGTCATATAATATTTTAATACAAAATCGATCGCAGCGCCACTTAACAGCATTATTCCATACATACAGACAACGGGAATTATGTATATTGATACTATATCACTGTCAGTGCTCTGAGAGTTATTTAGTTATACAACAGATAACAAATGTCCTCTCTTCCCACCCCACACGTACTTACATACCTTGATCAACTCGGGTGATGGTACCACAGGCCTACTTCACTACTGGCTCACATCCAAGTACAGGTTCCCATTCTCACACTAGTTCCCAGTTAAACACGGGTACTTATTTCAGCACTGGGTCCCACTCCTGCACTTATGTCAACCCTGAAATCGAAGGCCAACCGTCCAGCCTCCATAAAGACAACACCCTCCATAAAGACAACACCCTCCATAAAGACCACCATACGCTATATCAACATTCTGTTATGGAAACTCTGCAAGGTTTCATTTTAAATTGATAATTTCACCTGGTTTGGTGGCCATCGCCATTGTGTGCCGCTATCAGGGCATTGGGCCTGACCCCGGGTCATTTGTTGGTCAAGCATCATCGGCCACCGTCCTTATCTCCCATAACCTCTCAAAATTGATGCATTACAATGTTTCGTGTTTAAGAGAGGTTAAGGACACCTGCACTTAAACCCCGGAGTTGAATTCTGTAACCTCGTCATCATACTTTGGTGTGACTTTTTTATGTGGTCAACTTGAAACATGGTCCGTCCGCACTTTAGATCTAATCAGCTGGGATGTACTATTGGAGCAGTGCAAATACGCCAAAAAAATGTGTGCTAGTGACGTAACTGTAACATCAAAGCTGTAACATCACACAAATTCGACAAAACGTGTGCTAGTGACCTAACTGTGACATCATAGCTGTAACATCACACAAATTCGACAAAAGTGTGCTAGTGACCTAACTGTGACATCAAAGCTGTAACATAACACAAATTTGACAAAACGTGTGCTAGTGACCTAACTGTGACATCATAGCTGTAACATCACACAAATTCGACAAAACGTGTGCTAGTGACCTAACTGTGACATCATAGCTGTAACATCACACAAATTCGACAAAACGTGTGCTAGTGACCTAACTGTGACATCAAAGCTGTAACATAACACAAATTTGACAAAACGTGTGCTAGTGACCTAACTGTGACATCATAGCTGTAACATCACACAAATTCGACAAAACGTGTGCTAGTGACCTAACTGTGACATCATAGCTGTAACATCACACAAATTCGACAAAACGTGTGCTAGTGACCTAACTGTGACATCATAGCTGTAACATCACACAAATTCGACAAAACGTGTGCTAGTGACCTAACTGTGACATCATAGCTGTAACATCACACAAATTCGACAAAACGTGTGCTAGTGACCTAACTGTGACATCATAGCTGTAACATCACACAAATTCGACAAAACGTGTGCTAGTGACCTAACTGTGACATCATAGCTGTAACATCACACAAATTCGACAAAACGTGTGCTAGTGACCTAACTGTGACATCATAGCTGTAACATCACACAAATTTGACCCGGTTCAGAGCTACACAAGTTTACCATTCAACAGAACGCTAAAACTGGAACTTCACATTGTTCCGTTATCCAACGGATAATTCTGCCTCATAAAATTATATGAGTCAAAATAATAAAGTGATCATGAAGACCACCCGTCGTCAGAGTGGACCAAGATCAATATCTCTGTACTGAGTCGAATTCTCTTCTTTGTATTGTACCTGAGTGGGAATTTAACTGGGAGATTTGAAGTCCTGACCATGTGTCCCGAATCTACGTACATGCCTGTGGGACTTGTCCCCAATAGCTCTTATTTAACTTTTAGGATATTTGGGGGCCTTTCTTTGCTTTTAGGGGCCCATATGGTCTCACGCAGAGACCATTTTAAATCTGGAGGATCTTCTTGTCTCTAATCGACCCTTCTGGTCTCCATGGGGCCTATTTGTATTTTAAATTTTACTTTTGACGGTCAAAACATTGACATAGTATTCAACACTTCATCCAGTAAGGGAGAATAATTTTAGATAGGTGTTCGAATGTGGTATTGGATTAGTGTAAGAGGCTATATATAGTAACAGGTGAATGACATTAGATCTTTGGCCGCCCCACATACTATACGGTATAAATAAATAAATCAAGGCGCCTAAGCCGGACATTTATTTGCTTGCGATTATTATCCTCTTGGTCCCCAAACACCCCAAGCCCCTCTACACCCCAAACCCCTCCACTCCCCAAGCCCCTTCACTCCCCAAGCCCCTCTACACCCCAAGCCCCTCCACTCCCCAAGCCCATTCACTCCCCAAGCTCCTCTACACCCAAGCCCCTCCACTCCCCAAGCCCATTCACTCCCCAAGCCCCTCTACACCCAAGCCCCTACACTCCCCAAGCCCATTCACTCCCCAAGCCCCTACTCTCCTCAAAGCCCCACCACTATTTAAGCCATTTCACACCATACGCCTCGTTGCAACTCTAAACCTCCATTCCTTGACCCCCTTCCCTCTTCTAAAGCCATTCCATACCACAAGCCCCTCCATACCACAAGCCCCTCCATACCACAAGCCACAAGCCCATCCATACCACAAGCCCCTCCATACCACAAGCCCATCCATACCACAAGCCCCTCCATACCACAAGCCCCTCCATACCACAAGCCCATCCATACCACAAGCCCCTACATACCACAAGCCCATCCATACCACAAGCCCCTCCATACCACAAGCCCCTCCATACCACAAGCCCATCCATACCACAAGCCCATCCATACCACAAGCCCATCCATACCACAAGCCCCTCCATGCCACAAGCCCATCCATACCACAAGCTCCTCCATACCACAAGCCCATCCATACCACAAGCCCCTCCATACCACAAGCCACAAGCCCATCCATACCACAAGCCCTTCCACTCATCCAAATCTTCCACTCCCGGAATCCCAATTGCCGTGACTCTATAGTTCCCGAAACCTTCCATTCCCCCGGTTTCCACTTAATGGTGTCAGGTTTTCAGTACCAGATTTTCTGGAGGCTTAGTGCACCCGCACCATGGCTATTTTTATGATGTCTTTTTAGGAAGGCAAACAAGTCCATTGGATTTCAAAGAGGGTTCTAAAACCAATAACACCGGGGTTATTTTTTTGATATCTCTTTACAAAGATAAGATAATTTGGATTTCAAAGACGGTTCGTAAATTAAAAACACCGGGGTCTACTCTAACCAGGGCCGTCTTAACGCATAGGCCCGTTGGGCATTTGCCCGGGGGCCCACGAGCATAGGGGCCCCATGGGAATATGTTTATTTATATATATTATGTATATTTTTTATTCCTGTATGGGACGGGGGGCTCAATCTATCTTTGCCCAGGGGCCCAACAATATATATATTTCTTTGCCCGGGGGCCAAAAATGGTGTAAAGACGGATCTGACTCTAGCGACTACTCTTTATAACCGAACGTAGTCATTCTTTGCACTGACGCCCTCGTCTAAAGTAAATGCTACTACTCTTGGACCCTGTTGTGTTTACGATCATTGTTGATTGTTTGGTTTCTTGTACTTGGTATTTGTTATGTCCTCTTTGAGACTAAGTAGTCGTCAACGTCTTGCTGCTGCTCTACATTCTCACAAGCCAACAAAACCAGGCCAGTAACAAACGTTCCCTCTAAGGTTGTTTGGTCCGTGTGCAAAGCTGCACTGTATCCATTTTTTTGTGTGTGCAATATTTTACTAAATTTGCTGCGCGGTAATTTTAAACTGCTGCGCCGCGTTGGTCAGATTTCCCCGCAGCCGCGCAAATTAAAGGGAAGATTGACAATAACTTACAGTGTCATTTTTATCACTCTAATAAATCTTTTACCTATAGTTGAGAAGTGCTGTTGGAAAATTTAAAACCCAGCTTAGTAGATTAACAAATTTCACAGTATTGCGAGTTGTGAGGAAACCCCAGCGTAATCTTTGAAAAACAATTTAATGCATCAGTCTTACATTTTGAGAACCGCTCAGCCGCCTTAAAGTTTTCACCTCGGAGTATCCCTTAGTTCACAATAGAACAAACACTATAACACAGGTGAAGGAAGCGTCGGTATAGAGCTTGCAACGGAACTCTAACATCACAGGTTAATAAATATATATCTGATGGTACAATGAAAGAAACGTCATTATAGAGCTTAATAGAACTATAAAATCACAGGTTAATATATATATCACGGTACAATGAAAGAAAAGTCATTATAGAGCTTACAATAGAACTCTAAAATCACAGGTTGATATATATCTGACGGTACAATGAAAGAAACGTCATTATAGAGCTTACAATAGAACTCTAAAATCACAGGTTAATATATATATCACGGTACAATGAAAGAAAAGTCATTATAGAGCTTACAATAGAACTCTAAAATCACAGGTTGATATATATCTGATGGTACAATGAAAAAAACGTCATTTTAGAGTTTACAATAGAACTCTAAAACAACAGATTGATATATATTTGATGGTCCACCATTTTAAAACATTTTCCACCATCACGAGGACCGCTGTGCGGGATTTAAAAGAAAAGAAAAGTTATGAGGGGGGAAACAAACAATCCAAGGACATGGATGGAGGTGTTATTGAAGGCTTTCCTCCAATTCCTACACGGTAGCGGCGGACATCGTCCAAGTCATTACATGACAATATAGCCCAAGGTCATGGAATGGTCGTGTATCGATAAATGATGGGCTTAACAGTGGGGCATTTCATACTAGTGTATAGTGTAGACACTATTGGTTCGTAGCCGTCTGCTTATTCCGTCCTCCCATCTGGGCACTAAGCCATGTGGTCGTAATCGCTGCAAGACATGTCCCTTTGTTACCCAGACGGACCAGATTGTCTTCCCTAAGGGGATATTCAAGATTAGGAATGGCTATCTTTGTACTAGCCGCAATGTGGTCTACACCATTGTGTGTAAGCGCTGTCCTTTGAAGTACATTGGTGAAACGGGGAGGTTACTCTCTTGCCGTATAGCGGAACATGTACGTGCCATTAAACAAGACAAACAGTGTCCTGTCTCCCGACACTTCAATGGACGGGACCACATGGGCGTCGATGACATGTCTGTCACCGCCTTGGTTTCTTGTACAAACACACCCGGCCGGGTCAGTCTGGAGAATAGACTAATCCATGAATATGGGACTCTTACACCACATGGGATCAACGTTGTGTTCGCACTGACAAGCTGATTGATTGGCCACACCCACCCTTTCCTTTCCTATTTAAGCTCTTACTTTTCTCTCCTTGCTTTATCTCTACTGGACTACTTGGATTTCACCGCAGCTAAGTGTTTTTTTCTATTATTTCGTTTTATTCGTTTCATTTGTGTACTATTTGTCCGTTGAAGAAGGCTCTTTGCCGAAACGTTCGCTGTTGTGTTACGTCCTGTCAGGCCTACTACTACCCTGTTTTTATATTATACATTTACCTTATAGTGTAGACGTAGACTTGGTGATACTACACTTGTAGGTTGGGGAGGAGGGGGGCTGTCAATACTGGTGTAGACTTGGTGATACTACACTTGTAGGTTGGGGAGGAGGGGGGCTGTCAATACTGGTGTAGACTTGGTGATACTACACTTGTAGGTTGGGGAGGAGGGGGGCTGTCAATACTGGTTTAGACTTGGTGATAATACACTTGTAGGTTGGAGAGGAGGGGAGGATGTCAATACTGGTGTAGACTTGGTGATACTGATATCACTAATATTTTGTAGACATCTACGGACATGCGAGACAGGATGATATTACGTAGACATCTATGGGCATGCGAGACAGGATGTTGTTTCGTAGACATCTATGGACATGCGAGACAGGATGATATTTCATAGACATCTACATATACATCATATCTTTGTTAAAGGAGTCTAGAAATTTGGTTAAATTATATCAGACCATGTACGATTTTGTTTGGTGAAGATAAAAATTTGTCAGTTAGAGAAGACATCAGATTAGGGATGGGGGTGGGGTAACATTGACGTGCAATGAAGGGGACACTCACACTCAGACGTTATTGTTGACCTAATAATAAGGACATGTTTTAGTGTATTCTTGGGTGCGCATGTGTACAAACTAGGACTGTTACTGATTAAAGTATTATGTTCGATTAATCGGGAAAATTTAATCGATTAATTAATTTTTTAGGAAGGCATATTTAGATCCCGTTAAGTCGTGATTCATTATTTCGCGAATTCGATTAAGTCGCGGTAACTCCCAAATTTGGTGACGTAACACGGCAAATTCGTATAATTGAATTAGAAATATTTTCTTAAATTTGAATCGACTTTTAATCGATCAAATTAATTTTAATAGATTTAAATAAATTAACGATTAATCGATTAATTAATTAATCGTAAATTTCAGCAGCCCTAGTACAAGTACCCGGAAACAGTGGCGTAGAGTGGGCGAGGTTTTGGGAAAGGTTGTCTCGGGGCGCAAAAATTCTTGGGGAATGAAGAGGTACAGGTTGGGTTTTTGCTAATGTTCACCTTGCTCGGGACACCGACAATCCACGCCTCTGATGGGAACCGGTTTTAATATTGAAATGCGAGAATTTATTTTTGTAAAAAATACAAATAAAACAAAGTTTAAAGTGTGAATTATAATCTCTTGGTGCGTAAAACAATGGAGGTGACTCCACGACAATAGAGCAGGTCACTGATGGCGAACCTACGGCATGCGTGCCGCAGTCGGCAGTCGCACGCATGCCATCATCAGCCGGCAAGCGACTACAAATATGACTTACTTAATCAAACCAGCTGGGACAAACCCCACATATTTGGGGTTTCCATGGGAGTGTTGGAACTTTGCTATAAATAAGTTGTTTCTTTATTTAATTTGATTTTTGTTGAATTTAGGGCACGTGGACCCAAAAAAAAGGTTCGCCATCACTACTCTAGGGGTTGCAACGTTTATAAAAGTTATTATTCATTCCATGTTTATCCAACCAAAAAAAAATATATATATATATATATATATATATATATCTTCCTTTCCTAAATCATGTCAGTAAAATTAATTGCAACACTTATGAGCACGCCAGGTAACAACAGCCTGGAAACGGAGAGGAGCTGGATAAACTTGCCGTCACGCAACAAAATGGTGTCGGGGGGTCTCCTGAAATATAGAGTGTGTTTTAAAATAGCATCATCATGGGGCCGCTGTATTCAGATGTTGGCTATAGCAGTGCTTCTCAAATTTTTTTAAGTATTGCGGACCGGCAGGAATTTTTACCATTGCACCAGGGACCGGTGAACTATTGTCACTGTACTGACGTGCGTGGTAGCGAAATGTCCTTTCTTGGTAACTTCTGCGGACCGGCATCGGATGGCCCACGGGCCGGCATCGGATGGCCCACGGGCCGGCACCGACCACTCTGACAAGCACTGTGCTATATGATACTCCAGATCAAAATGTAAATGGCGTGCCATTTTACTCCTGGTTTATTGGTGCTAGCATGTTAATCCTTTTACTAGTGGGTAAGCACCTATTGGTGCTAGTGCTACCTTGTGCATCGTTTTACTCCTAGTTTATTGGTGCTAGCATGTTAATCCTTTTACTAGTGGGTAAGCACCTATTGGTGCTAGTGCTACCTTGTGCATCGTTTTACTCCTAGTTTAGCACATTTTGGCCACTAATGCTACCGCGTACATCGTTTTAATCCTAGTCTAGCACCTATTGGCACTAATGCTACCGCGTACATCGTTTTACTCCTAGTCTAGCACCTATTGGCACTAATGCTACCGCGTACATCGTTTTACTCCTAGTTTAGCACCTATTGGCACTAATGCTACCACGTACATCGTTTTACTCCTAGTCTAGCACCTATTGGCACTAATGCTACCGCGTACATCGTTTTACTCCTAGTTTAGC